>BPLQ01012713.1:0-13083 GCA_021605075.1 Caerostris darwini | reverse complement strand
CGACATGCATTTTTCCAAGGCTAGTTTGGCATTATACTTATACAGGAAAATGGTCTTATTGTATATATATATATAATGCAATACGATTATATATTGCATGAAACTAATATGCTACAAAAGAGTAATGGGGGACATAAAAACAATAAACTAAATTTATTATACTTTATCTTTCTTTACAAAACATTCATCAGATATAAATAATATTCTCTAAAAAAAAGTCTTAAAAACTTTTTTTAGCGTTTTTAGAAAGCAATACATTCAAATTGCTCCTAAATTATTTTCCTATCGATCAAAGTTAAAACGGAAACATTAAATAGTAAACCAAAAAAAAAAGACTCAAACAAGACTGAAAATTAAATTTAGGCACAGAGACCCGCAGAAAAAGTAATTTATTTCACTGTCTGCTGCAATTTTCCATAAGGACAAAAGCTTGATTTCAGAGGGACATGGGCTCCAAAATGACCAAACGAGCGCATTTTCCTTTCGCGGACCAGCAAAACAAAACAAAAAGGAAAGGGAATCCCGCCCATCAACATTCTGCCGGTCCCTCATTTCACCACGGCGGAGTTCAGTCTGATGAGTCGGCGTCACGTGTTCGTGGCGCAAGTCGTGACTCGGAAGACAGAGAGAGAACAACAGACGGAATTTCGTTTTCGTGACCTGCCAACTTTCTTCCGCAGTTCTTTACTATTACTCCACCCACATCTGTTTGGGACGCGGGGCTTTTTATTCCCAAATCCGGAATGCGGTCCTGAAAGTAAATTTCGCTTCTTGAAATATATTTTTTTTTTTAATCAAAAACATAGGTTTTTGGTAACATCTTCTTTAGGAAAAAAGGAATTATGTCATGCAACTAGTTTATTATACGTTCAACCGGGAAATCTTCAAAATATAAAAAAAAAAAAAGTTTACCTTTAAGTCTACTTTTAAAACATTAGTTTTTTTTTTTCTCACAAAATATTCATGATGATTTCTAAATTTTTACAATTAATCTATAAGGCATTGCATAAAAAATTTCAATGGCGGCAGAAAGTATTAAACATTTTAATGTCATCGACCTAAATATGAGGACTAATATAAATATTTAAGAAGGCACGGCCTGATGGCCAATTGGCTACTCATTCATACTTTTAGTATCAAGGTTTCTGGTTCGCCGACCGTGGTATGACGCTATTTGTTTTACAAAACCACGTTAAACAGTTTAGGATGGTCTATTATCATTGTAGAGCGTTGTCATGGATAGTGTTATTCTGTCCGTAGTATCTTTAAAGCTAACGTCCCAGGTCTAAATATGTGACAGGGTTTATCGGTGCAGCCCACACGACATAAAAAATTCATCTCCTTCTCGTAAATCAGCCACAGGCGGGTCTTATGCCTCGACCCATATATTAATGCTACGATTATATATTGCATGAAACTAATATTATGCTAAAAAGACATCCATAAAACAATATGATTTTCATTTTGCTTAATTTATCTATAAGGCATTTTACAAAACATTTCATCAGACGGAAAGGAATATTAAAAAAGTCTATAAAAACGTTTTACCTTTATGTTAAACCTATATTCAAATTGCTCCTAAATTATTGCGGCCTATGGCCATTTAGCTAAAACGAAACTTTAAAGAAACAGTACTATAAAAAAAAGACTCAAACAAGACCTCGAAATTAAATTCGAGAATCCATGAAAAACCTTATTTCACTGTCTGCTGCAATTTTCCATAGGACAGCTTGATTTCGAGGAAAGTGTTAGCTAAAATGACAAACGAGCACAATCTTTTAAAGCTATACCCCCTAAACTAAATGAAAAAAGGTTCATCGGTGCATCCCGCCCATCAACATGCCGGTCCCTCTTCACCACGGCGGAGTTGTATGAGTCGGCTCACAGTGTTCGGTCAATACGTGACCAAGACAGAGAGAGAAACAACAGACGGAATATACATATAGTGCAACATGATTTTTATCAGCGCATAAAATGAATATGCAACAAAAAGATCTGTTTGGGACGCGGGGATTTTTCATTTCCAGAGATCGGAATTTTATTTTTCTTTAAAAAATCCTTCAAAAATAAATAACATTCTTTTAAACAAAAACAGTAGGGTTTTTTTCTTTTTTTTGCTAAATTACCTTTTGTATCAAAAAATTAAACATGCAACTATAAAAATTCGTTCGAAAAAACCGCAAAAAAAAAAAGTTTAAGACAAGACTGGAAATTTAAAAAATAATTTTTTTCCTGTCTGCTGCAATTTTCAAGTTGATTTCAAGATTTTAAATTAAAATAAAACGAGGCATTTTATTTCGAAAAATTTCAAATAAAAGGATAAAAATTAAAATCTTGCACATCAACATTCTACCCTAGGACTAATTTTCGCAAAATTTTTACTGATTATTGGTATCGTGTTCGTGGCTCATTCATGACTCGGTAGACATGAGCGTTCCAACAGACGAGCGTCTGACGCACCATATTTCTTCCCAGCGCCGGTTTTCACTAGTTCCAGCGGTGGCATGGATGTCTGTATCCCTGTATGTATTCATGATGTCTGTATGTCTGTATCCGAAAAATATATTTTTGGAATCCAATAGGTTTTTGGTAAGTCCTTTAGGAAAAATGGAATTTATATCATGCAACTAGTTTAGGTCTTCAACCGAAATCCTTCAAAAAAATAATAACATGAATAATAAATCAAGTAAAATGACGGCCTCCACCCAAATTTACTTTTAAATGATGATGATTTTATCTTAAAACATCCATTCAAGATGATTTCTAGCATTTTACAATTAATTTATAAGGCATTGTTATAAAAATTTCAATGACGGACAAAATATTAAAAATAATACATTGTAAAATTTCGGCCTATACTAGACCTATTATGGCTTCAAGAAGTTGGTTAATTTTCAAATTCATCGGAACGCTTTAATTTTATTTACAAGCATTATAATATATATATAAATAATAAAGTGGGGTCAATAATAAGAGAGTCAGCTTCCATCATTTTTCATTCAGATAGACACTTCTCAGCTTGTGGCCTATCACCAATCACGATGGAACATGGTATAGTTCATATTATTCAATCTGGATTTATTAGACAAAGTCATGGGATAGCAATATGCAAATTTTCAGATGGCCTAGTAGCATCGCGTAGAATATATACACCGGTATAAATGCGCAGTGCTTTCGCAGAGCTTTCATTTCTGTTCAAGTTATTCATGTGAAGAGGTTTTGACGTGATGATGACCGCACGACGGGAAGTAACAGACTTTGAAAGCGGAATGTTAGTTGGAGCTAGACGCATGGGTCATGCCATTTCGGAAATCGTTAGGGAATCCAACATTCCCAGATCCACTGTGTCAAGAGTGTGCCGAGAGTATGAAATTTCAGGCATAACATCCCACCATGGACAGCGCAGTGGTCGACCGCCTGCACTTAACGACCGAGACCGGTGACGTCTACAAAGAGTCGTAAATTCTAACAGACAAGCAACACAGCGTCAAATAACCGCAGAAATCAATGTGGGACGTACAAGGGACTTGTCTGTTAGAACTGTGCGGAGAAATTTGGCTTTCTTGGGCTATTCCAGCAGAAGACCGACTTGAGTGCCTTTACTGACAGAACGACATCGCTTGCAGCGACTCTCGTGGGCACGTGAGCATATCGGTTGGTCCCTAGATGAATGGAAAACCGTGGCCTGGTCCAATGAGTCACGATTTCAGTTGGTAAGAGCTGATGGTATGGTTCGAGAGTGGCGCAGACCCCACGAAGCCATGGACCCAAACTGTCAGCAAGGCACTGTTCAAGCTGGTGGTGGCTCCGTAATGGTGTGGGCTGTTTTTTCATGACATGGACTTGGTCCTCTGGTGCGACTGGACCGAACATTGACTGGAAATGCTTATGTTCAGCTACTTGGTGATTACTTGCAGCCATTCATGGACTTCATGTACCCAAACAACGAGGGGATTTTTATGGATGACAATGCGCCATGTCACCGGGCCACAACTGTTCGCGATTGGTTTGAAGAACATTCTGGAAAATTCCAACGAATGATCTGGCCACCTAGATCGCCCGACATGAATCCCCAGCATGGCTCAATATTCCTGCAGAAGACTTCCAACGACTTGTTGAAAGGAGGGCCGACACGATATTAAGAGGTATCCCATGACTTTTGTCACTTCAGTGTATATATATACAGAACTGTATTTACAAAAGGTAAGAAAATTAAGTAATTTAATTCACTCCAAAGGTTGGAGATTGGAATATTACAAATTATTGCTTATAAAGAAATGAAAATTAAACATATAATTTAATTCACAAGTGCAGTTAGACATTTCAGATTTCTCAAAGAATCTACTACCAGAATCAGAATGCACCCTGTCTGCACAGCAGACCTTAATTATCACTTAACTTAAATTTACTTTATTGGATTCAAGTCTACTTCAATTTATAATAATGGTATCAACATTTTGAAAATTCCCACATTTTGCAATATTTTATATCCTATTCTGTCAATTTATCAACCATTATAATGCAAATGCACAGGCCTGTATTGCAAAATTCATATAGGTTGTCATAGTCTCATTTTTAATATGCTGTTGCTCCACTGTAACCTAATTTCAAATACTGTTATCAATGTAATAAATATAATTAAGTCCCTCCTATTTAAGCAGCCAACTAATTATTGACAAAATTCTCCAAGAACTTCAAAATTTTTTTTTAATAAAAAGATAATTTGGAGACAAAATAGGAACGTAGATATATCCTAGAAAGTCATTCACATTTAATCTTTGAGCCAAAATTCCATTAAAAATTACTTGAAGAAAATATCATCATTTCTGGTCATTCTTTTTCAATTGATTGATGTCAAACAACTTACACGGATGTCATCTTTACTGAAATCACTTTCTCGTCTCATGGAGTCATTACAAAATCGTTATGATGTTTCTTTTTCAAAAATCCACTTTATAAAAGTAGGTCCCGATCTCCTATGACCGTAGAGCGCCACAAAAGACAAATCAGATTTCTCTCCACCACATCTTTTTCCCAAACTGTAAAGAAACAACTCAGCTCTAAGTATGTGGTGTGGTGTGGTGTGGTGTGGTGTGGTGTGAATTAGTAGTAGTAGTAGTAATAATTTGCTCCACACTCATAGTGCACTACACACACATATAACCAACCCCGGAGAAGTAAACAATTAGCCAGCTACATCCCGATCTCGAAACGTGCCGGACAAAGAGCAGGGGACATGGGACCACGCCCGCTTTAATACGTCCTTGTTAATCCTCTATGGGGAGGCTCCCACCTGATAAAGTCCGAAGATAAGGTCTGGGGGACTTTATTGTACCTCCTCCCCGAAAGACAACATAGACGATACAGGTTGGCTATGTTTAATCCACACGAAGGGCACCTACCCCAAGGGAAAAATTGTTAACAGCAGAGAAAGGTCCATAACTTGTTTTTCAAGTAACAGTTCACTGCTTTAAAATTAAAACAAAATAAATTAAATTAATCGCAAGCTTAGCTAATGATAAAAGTACAAAACAATCCATTGCAAAGGAATATTAACTAGTCATCAATGTAATTTAGATTTTTGAGGAAATCATCATAATATCATATTCCCCGAATTTCTATTATACTTAAGAATCTTTAAGTATTTAATGTATGTAAGCTAAAGACTTGAAATCATAAATGTCGTTGGTACAAGATGTCTCAACTCTAGTTATTACATTCATTTAAACTACAAGATGTTTCTATGTTTCTATCAAAAAAGCAAATGATAAAAATGGTGAGGTCCTTATTCTGGTTTATATATATATATATATATATGTATATAAAAAGATTGGTTGATATTTTTGTTTTTAAATAACTACTATTGACATAAAGTAACATTTAAAAGTTGCAGAAACTACTTTTTATATTGGCTGAATAAGGCGAAGTCTAAAACAAAAATTTTCAGAAAAATACTGGTAAAAGCAGACAATGCTTACAAAAGCATTTCTGATTAAGTAGTTTAAAATCGCTCTTAAGTCATTAATTTTTAAAAATCGCGTGAAACTTTTAACGTTTGCATGTACGTGCGATTATGGAAAATGATTTGAAAAAAATTTTGAACATTGCATTGAAGACTTGTCGCTTTATTAATTTCAAAAACTGTGAAGATTAAATTGGAGTTTTAAATACGCTTGTGTTAATCGTTGTAAGTTTTCTGCGTTTTCATTTTAAAGCATAAAAAAAAAAAAAGAAATATGGATGAAATTCCAATGAATAGGAATCAATTACTCCAGAGAAAAACAAAACTATTCGCTCGATATCCAAAGTACCAGACCAAGATCAGAGAGAAAAGGCCAATGATAAATTCCTTGAAGATGGTAACTCTCGAATAACAAAAAATAATAATGTTCAGGAAAATGTTCATAGAAAAGACGCGGTAAATGAAGAAGCATTGATAAATGTAGAAGTACAAGATGGATTCCATCCAGAAGTAGATGCTGGATCAATTTCTTCAAAAAAGCATGGGAAGCAAGGTCAAAAAAGTCGAGCACGAAAGCCCAAGTCAAAGTCACCAAAACCGAATAAGAAAATGGGGAAAAAAAAAATCCAGAGAAATGAGAAAAGCAAAATGGCTCCAAATACTGATCGCGCAGTCACTAAAAACAAAGTGCAAGTCTGTTTCTAATTCCGGAATTATATCGTCAGCAGGAACTAGCTCACAAGATGATGCTACTGAAGGAATAGAATCGTCATCATCTCAGAATAACAACAAGAGCAGCCAATCTCGCCAAACGCACAACCTAAGACCTCGCACAGCAGCAATGGTATCCAAAGTAACTGCCAATAAAGTGAAAATTATAAGAAATAATGTCAGAAAGAAATCTGCCAATGTCAGATCCGTTGTCGGGAGAAGCTCCACTATTAAAAACAAGAAAGGAAAATCACCTAAAAAGTAACAAGAAAAGTGGAAGCTGCAAGGAAATCAAAATTAGGAAGACCTCCGAAAACTATGGCGAGAAAAAAAAATCCGAAGGCGAAATCATATGCCAAGGTTGGTAAGAAAAAGTCTCCGGCTAGGAAACATAAGTGAAATTCATTAAACAATAGAAAAGTTCAAAATAATGACTCAAGATTAGTAAGAAAAAATTTATTCTTCAAAATAACTGTATCTATATATATATATATTTGTAAAGCCTATAAAATTTCATTAAAATTCAATTTGAAAAGATTAACAACTTAAAGAGGTTTATCTTCAATTTACTATGTTAATATATTACAAAGAAACTGAATCAATAGCGCCAATTTTAGTAACCAAACTATCTCGTATTTTTTCGAACACAATTCCAAATCATAAGTTTTATCGCCAAAAAAATCTGATATTGCCTTTCACTAAAAAAAAAATAATTAAATCGGTCAGAAATTTTGATCGCCAAATTCGGTTCCCAAAAGACTATATAGGCCCCATCTAAAATGAAAAAAAAAAATTCGATGAAATTATATTTCAGGGCCCTAAGTTCGCCAATAATATAACGCCAAGCAAACTACTAGTTTCATCTAAACTATGATTTTTCTATAAATTTGACATTTCTGATTTCAAAAATCGTAGACCTCGCGCTGTCCTGAATATTATTCATTAATGTTTCGATATCCTCCTTTTTGAATTACCATGCATTTCTCCGCTTAGTCACACCTTTCCCTCCAATTGTTTTTGTTTCTTTGTTGTTTATTTCTTTTTTAATTAAAGCTTCTTAAAAATTATAATAATAATATAAAAAAATTATATTTGCATATTTTTTTTATTAATTTCAAAAAGATAAATAGTAAATAAGTTATTTTGTTTAATGAATTAATAATATATATATCTTACTCGTTTTCTATCTAATCAATGGGCTTAAAGCTTAAGAAACTTCTCTCATTCACAAAGCTGGAGTTGGAGGTTGCCATGCAAACAAAGTTCTCCGCCAATCTGGCAAATCGTCGTCGTTGTTGTTTCGTCCAATCAAAACAAATAACAATTAAAGTTGCAGTTTAAAATGTACCGTAATTGTTTCCGTCTCTCATAGCAGAAAAAAAGATTTAAAATTTTATCTTTTTTTTGGAACAATTACAAGAAATAGTTCAAGAAATTCAGTACAAGAAATCCGGGTTACCACATTTGGCGCCATAAAAAAAGTCGCCAAAACCAACGACCTCTATTTTGCGATTTACCAGGCGCTCCTCACATACTTCTGTCAAATATTCCTAGGATTCAAATATTAAAAAACCTAGGTTAATGTTCATCTAATCTACCATTTACGCTTTCTATTAATTGATATTTTGTCTTGCAATTCTGTTCTAATATTTACCAATTGCTTTTTAATTTCTGAGCATTGCCATTGTTTTTACTCTTGGAGTTGGCCAAGGAGATTCTGGGGCTAGTGAGCTCCAATAATTTATCAGCATTATTCGTTATTTTTATAACAACACAATCAGATATAAATTACAGGTATGTATGTTCATTGTACTACATGAATATGTAGTTGGAACTGTGCTTATGTTTTTTACTTTGTCGAACATTCTATCATAATTTGGCCAAATCACAAAATAGGGGCAGTTGGGATTTAGCGACATTTTTCTGCCTCCAACTGAAGGATAGGTTGCCAAATGTGGTAATCCAAGTTTCTTGTACTGTTTGCGATTCATTGCACTTACAATCGAAACCCTTTTCTTGACGCAATTCGGCGAAACGAATTTGTGACACCAAATCCCAGTTACCCCATTCTGCGATTTTGCAAAAATTTTGTTTAATTTTCGAAATTTAAAAAAAAAAATTCCAATTTCCTAAATTTTAAAAATCAAATCTTGTTCGCTCGCCATTTTTACCTCTTGCTGACATCAGGAAGAATTAAAAAATATAGCGCACATTATGATAAATGGGGGTTTCCGTATTCTTCTGGAACTTTTATAATCATCGTACCACATTTTGTACATTATCGCCGTTTTGGCGACTTAGCGAAATTGGGTTCCCAAGATAGAATTCAACCAAAAATTTCTAAGCCATTGTATGCGATTCGAATTCATCATAGCTACAAACCAATCATTGTATTTTAAGTTGCATACAAGTAAGTGTCAAAAATTAATTATCAGAAAAAGTGTGACATTTAACATCACAAGAACAGCCCTTGGCCTTTACTGAGGAAGTTCAGTCAGTATAAAAAGGACGCTGTAGTATGTGTTGCAGATGTACAAAAGGAGCGGTTAAACACCAGTTTTTCAATATTGGTGTTGTTTTTAAAATAAAGAATAATTTTAAAATCATTCTTGAAATTGATAACAACAGAGATATTAGAATATAAATGTCGAAACATAAGAAGCCTATAGAGTTATAACGGTTGTTTTTTTTTTCTTTGTCCTACTTGGTCGATAGTAACATTTTAGACCTGTTGTGATAGAGCACCCGTAGGTAGAAGTCTGACTTGGCTCCGTGTCGTTGAAGAAGGAGGATAGTTCCTTTCGGAGAGGACTTTTAGGGGGAACTACCCAGCATTTGCATGTCGTATAGAAGAAAACCCGGAAAACTCCCTCCAGTTAATCCGTCTAACAAGGCAAGATGCTGAACATTACAAACACCCGCGAGTCTCCCCGTTCTTTGAAACAATGTCTACAACAAAGCCGCCAGCGCATTGGACCTCCACCCTAATGCTCACCAGGGACGCATGTTGCCACTGAGCCACGACTCAGGCTGAGTTATAAGATAAACATATAAATTAGGTAAATCGCACTTTTTTAAATAAATTAATTACTCTTAAGAAATAAACAAAGGAATTAAATTAATATATAAGAAGAAATTTTTTAGCAAGAAAAACATTTTTTTTTTTTTTTTTTTTTTTTTTTTTTTTTTTTTTTCGAAATGCCGTATATAATTTATTCTAACACATTCCATTAAAAATTTCTCAGTATTAGCTTATTTGAAGCAAAATTTATGGCATCACTAGAATAAAAATTAATTACTACTATTTGTCTACTTATAAAAGAATTTTTATTCTTTTATTATAACTATAGGATAATTAGTATAGGATACTATAGGATAATTATACTATAGGATAAGGATACTGTAGGATAATTATATTATATTTTATACAACAATAGGATAATTAGTTATTCTTAAACATCAAATTTAATTAATTATAATTTGACATCAGAGTAATAATAAACTGACTTTACATTAAAATTTCAAAAGCATATTTTTTATTTCCTCAAGAATAAAGAATTTTAATAACGTTTCACCATTATGAGAACTGCAGATGTTGCACTTTCAACAATTTTCTTTGATGGAACATACTACTGTGACCGAAAAGTAAGACCAATTTTCAATTTAAAATTCCCGTGGCTTATGAAATTTCAATTTCAATTTTTTTTTTTTTTTTTTTTTTTGTTAGGTTCCTGGTACTGTCCTTGACATCTGTGTGAAATTTCACGTCAAAATATTCATTAGCGTTTGAGTTACGCTTGGCTTTGTGAGACGCTAAAACTGATTCCGGCAATTTTTGAAATGTCTGCATTAATTGAGCAAAGAATTTGCATTAAATTCTGTTTGCGGAAACATATAGAATGTTGCAGAAGGCATTCGGTGAGCATTCCTACATCGAAAAAAAATGTTTAGAAGTGGTATAAACAGTTCAAAGAAGGCAGAAAACGCGTTGAAGACGAAGGACACTCTTGTCGATTATCAACTTCAACCGCAGAAGCTCACGTCCAAAAACTTAAAGATTTGGTGTTTGCAAACCGTCGATTTACAATTAGAAATCTTGCTGCTGATGTTGGAATTTCAAAAGGATCGGTCAATTCCAAATCGTCAAATTTCGATTGGTACCGAAAACACTGAATGCACCAGTTCACACTGCATTGATTCTTCGTGACTTTTTCAGCAAAAATGAAACCCATATCGTTCCACAATCACCGTATTCACCTCATTTAGCATCGTGCGACTTCTGGCTATTCCCTAAACTCAAAATACCACTCTGGGGACACCTGTTTGAGTCGATTGAAGAGATTCAACGTGAATCGCCAGGCGCTTTGAAGGCCATCCCTGCCGATGACTTTTTAGCATGCATGGAGAATTGGAAAAAAAGTTGGCGCAAGTGCATTGTGTCCGGTGGAGATTACTTTGAAGGCGATGAAATAAATTTGAAAGAATAAAGAGTTTTTGAAACAAAATCATTGGCCTTACTTTTTATGCACAGTAGTAAAATCATGGTAATATTTCACAATTTTTTTAATAAAACGTTCAATTGAAGTTAAAAGAGCGGAAGAAAGAAAGAAAAAAAGGTAAGAAATTCGCTTTCCAATGTGCACGATGCCCCGTTTTCTTTAAGTTAGAATTAAGTGCTTCTTTTTTTCTCCTCCGTGGATGAATACCTTTTCATTTGGGTGTTAAACCATATACAAACCCATCTGACCAATGCGACAGAAATGAAAAATGGATTTGGTGCGAGTCAGAATTATTAATGGTGGTGGGATCAAATGCTAACAAAAATATCTTGGGCAGGTTTTTTTTTTTTTTTTTTTTCTGGTAAAGCCTTTTCAGGATGTTGTGATAAAGAAATGAGTAAAAATTCCCAAAATTCATTTCCTTATAGTCAATATTAGGCTCTTGACTAAACAATTAGAGACTACAATAAGGAAGAATTGTTGCAGATATGGAATTACCCAGGGTGCACCCTAAGAGAAAGGCATTACACTTATTAGAGAGAAATCAGAAATCGGGTCTTCAAAGGACGTTCAAGAGTGTCCAGTGTACATTTACATGTTGTATTAGAATAAACTTGGGAAACCTACAATCCGACGAAAAACGTTTCAATTTCATTATTAGAAACAAATTATATAAAAAAAAATTTAAAAATTTATAGTCAATTCCTACTTTTTTTTTCACTATATTTGCAGAAAGTCCTTCATAAATAATTTTCATTCATTTTTTTTTATCTGGCGCCCTCTATTGGTAGATATATGCAACTTAAATCTAAAAAAACTAAAATTAATTTAAATTTAATTACTGAATTAATATTTTAAAAAAACTGCATTAACATCCAGTGTCATCCACTACAAGTTCAAAAAAAATGTATTTGAACTTGAGTGGATGAATAAAAAGTATTTTATTAACGATAGAAAATTTGAACAAGATATATATAGGGAGAGTGTGAACTAATAGAAGCAATTGAAAAAATGGAATTCAAGTGTTCATTTTATGACTCGGAATACTTATAATATACTCATAATATATATATATATATATATATATATATATATATATATATATAATCTTCTGTACATGCGTTTGTCATTGAACATCTAAACGGTTTGACCGATTTTGATGACATTTTTCGTGCGTGTTTGACAAAACAGGGAGAATGTTTGTGTGATATCCCCTTTGTTGTAAGTAGCTACCAGATGTTGTAAGTAGCTGCAGCATATCAACTTCTACACAGTTCAACCCATCGCTATGAAAATTGGTAATAATATGCATTCGAGTATGGAAAATAGATTCGCGATATCCACTTTATTGGTACTCTCCACCAGATGGTGCTGCAGCATTTCATCTTATATACCGTTCAAACGATATCTATGAAAATTAGTATGCACATATATTGGAACATGGAGAATATATTCACAATATGTAATTTTCTACAATGCAATCCTCTTTTTTTTTTTTTTTTTTTTTGTGCAGGACAACGTATGGCGGGTTCTACTAGTAGCAATTTTTTTTACTGCTAAAAAGCAAAAAAAAAATTACGAATGCAGTAAGAGATAAAACTTTTTTGGCTGAAACACATTATCTGAATGACCAATCAAATGGAGAACGTGTAAAGTGTAAATATGTATGGTCATATGCAGACGCTTGTCAATCTGACTGTCAGAGTTGCATTTTGTTCCAGCATGCGCTTGTTTTTTCAAAGTTGCGACTATAACATGTACTAATGACATCAACAAACTCGTGTAAGAGCAAGCACGTTTTACCACCGATTCCACCAGTCAAGCATGAAAAAGCCTTGCAATTTTTCCTTAAATGAGTTAAACGATGGGCATGATTAGTTCTCATAAAAATTCTTCTTAATTTTTTTTGCT
>BPLQ01012708.1:0-21671 GCA_021605075.1 Caerostris darwini | reverse complement strand
AGAATTTCTTACAATTAACTATCAACTCTTTATAATTACATTATTTTTATAATTATTTATTATCATAAAGTAGTGTTCATTAGAAAATTTTCCATTTTTTTTTGGTAACTTTATCAAATTTTACGCGTGTTTTTTATCTCAGAAACAAACTCTTTTCAGCCTATCTATGTTGATCTTAGCATTATTCCAGACAGTTTTGGAAACATTGGTTAAAAATAAATGCTTATATATTTCGACAGAACAATTATTGCATCACTGTACGACAGCAGATATATGGATGAAATTGTATTTTCCCTGTTTTGAACCAACAATTCTAATAATAATATCTACAGGAGAATGTTCACTCATTTCTCATTTTTTTTAGAAATTAACATAAAATCATTCCTGACGGACAGATTTATCATGCCCCACCCTGACAAAACACTGGAGGATTTCATTCTGCTTTCAGAATTTGGTGCCAAACTATCTTATCTCAGAAACTCGAAGCGATATCTACTACACCACTTCAGGCTTTGTTCCAAAGTACTGCGGTGTATTCATTCGTTATTTTTTAGAAATTTAAGATCTTTTTTTTTTGGAAAAATCGCAAAATAAGGGCCCACGAAATTTGGCTTCAAAAGTTCTTCTCGGCAAGTTATGGATTAAGATTGCAAATGAAAGGAATTGCAAAAAGTACAAGAAACTCTGTTTACCATTTGTAGACTTATCACTCAGTTGGCGTTCCAAAAAATTCACCAAATCAACGACCCTATTTTTATGATTTGGCACTTTTCCTTTTATATAAACGTGTAGATCCTAAATTTTAACTATGATTTTGGTTATTCTAGCTTACTTCTTCGGTCTTTGAAATCAGGTTTGATATTTTTTATTGCTTCATGTGCTTTCAGCTTAATGATAAACATTTTATATGAAAAATATTTTTCATCTACATACATTTTAAGCAACAATATTTTGAAAATTTAACAAAATGATTATGATGTTAATAATATTATTTGCTTATTTTCTTAATTATCTATATGAAGTGATTATTACAGAATGTTGATTTCTCTTAAAATGTTATAATATTCATCAAATATATGCATTTCTAAGAAATATGAACAACTTTTTTTAAAAATTTGCTAACATATTTCAAACAAATTTATTTTAAGAGTAACACTCTAAATTCTCACGGTAATTTTACAGTTAACTAATTTTTGAAGCAATAAATTTGAAAGAACTAGTTTTTACATGACAGCAAATTTCAATATTAAAAGAAATTTGAATTATTAGTTACAGTATAATAAATAATACTCATATAAATTTTTTATTAAAAATAATACCTTTTTTACGGTAAAATATATATAATTTGTTAAATATTCTACTTTTTGTTTTGAACATTTTTTTTAAATTCATATTACTGATGTGCATATTTTTTGAAAAAAATTCATGTTATTGGCATGCTTTTAAAAAAAAAAGATTCAAATTACTGATGGGCATATTTTTAAAAAATTACTTGTCACCATCTCATGATATAGTTGTTTTATTTAAAATTAATCTAAATAAAGCTCAGTATTATCAGATGAAACACTGATGGTAAGTATTTATTAGAAAAACAATTGTAATAGTAGTTTTAAAATAATATTAGTTTTAAAATCATATATTTTTCCTGGTAAATATTTACAGAAGTAGAAAACTATGGTTCTTATAATACAAGTACACATAAATATTTAAGCAAAGACGGAAAATTTTCAAAAATAATATGTAAATATGAAATATAAAATAATATATAAACAATATATTTGTCCTGAAATTTAAAATATATTCCAAAATTTTACACTAGAAGCAAACAATGCTTTTAATGCTTTCTCGATGCGTTACCTGAACATTTTGTGTTTATAAATACACAAAAGTACATAAAAACTTCTTCCTAAAGATTGAATAACTTCAAGAAAATATGTGACAATTATAACATGAACTTCACACAAGCAAAACCACACAGCACATACTGTACATTCTTTGTTTAAAAGTATTTCAGCAATATTTCTTCCATATTACTGTTTTGCTCCGATAAAAGATTCACTATTCTGTACCAGATGTTCCTGCAATGCATTTTATATCGAAAACTGCTCTTTCGGCAGATTGCATAATAAATAAAATATTAAAATATCCAACTTTTATTGCAAATATCCCTTCGTTCCTGCATAAATCGCTGAACTTCCAATAAACCTGGTTTAATATTCTCTGATATGAGAAGTCAGAGGCAATATTCGAAGTTTCCTTGTCCGGATGTGTATTCCGAAATTTTAGATGTGCAGATATGAAAAATTCAATTGGATATTTGAGAAAAGCAGGATTTCTTTAATCTTAGAAAATTTTAATTAAAAAACCATATTATAATAATGCCACAATAAATTAAATTTATAAGTAAGTAAATTTGTATTTCTTAATTAATGTTTGTTCTCTCACATTATTCATTAACAAAAAAAACTTATTTTAATTCGCAAACTATTATGGCTAATAAAAAATATTTCCCGTTTTATTAAAAGATAATTATCATTAAATATATTATCAAGAAAAATTACGCATATATACATACCACGAATTTTTTTAATTTAAAAAAAATAAAATATCTATAAAAAAGTTTAATTTAATTCTATTTCTTTCTTATATGTTATAGATGTTTAACAAACGCAAAAATTATTAATAAAATTAAAATAATTTAAAATTATACATGTGCTATATAATTTATAATTAAATTTATTTTGGTAACAAATAACTATAAAGTTAATATTGTTTACTTTTTCAAATATGTTCATCCATTTTAAAACATATATTTGTAGAATAATGAAAGTCCTTGTAATAGTTTTTTATTCCTTAATACTGCAAAATTTATATATATATATATATATATATATATATATTACATTTTAAAATTATATATCATTATTTATAAGTAATTCCAAATTATTTATTAATTAAAACGATTCGAAAGGTTTTAAAAGTTAAATATAATTTCAAAAAAATATTTAAATCATTAATTTGACAGAAATTAAATAAGGTTAAAAATAATTTCTTTTTAACAACTTAACTTTACATATTTTTAAAATTATAAAATGTATATAACATGTTTTAATATAAAAAATAATAATAATAGTTTTTAATTAAAATAAATATTTTTTTCATATAATTATAAAAAAAAATTATTACATTCAAGCTTTAAAAAAAAATTTATTAACAAAAGATTAAAACTTATTTGAAAAAATATTAATTAACGAAACTTAACATGTAAAAAAAAACTATTATTGTAAATATTGTATTGCATATTAATTATATTGTTATTATAAATTTATTAAATATTTTTTGACAATTTTATTGAAAAAATATTTATTAAATTTATATTTAAATTAATATTAAAATGATTCGAATGCTAAATAAAAGTATTACAAATAAAGAAATTCAAATTATTGTTAATTAAATTACGAATAAATATTACAGAATTAATAACAGTGAATAATATACAGAGTCATTTTCAAACTAAATCAACGTTAAAAACCATTCTTTTCGTATCAACTAAAGAAAAGAAAATATGAAGGCACATATACAGGCAAAAGATATCAACTTATCATAACAACAAATTAATCTCATTACACAACAACAGCCTACACAGAATATTTCCTAAGAATTTGCAAATAATACGCCGCCATTTATTGATCCTGCAGTTAATTACAACCTTAATAAGCGCAGAACATATTTAAGTGCAAACAAGCACAAGTAGAGTTACTAATAACGTTTGCTTTACAGGGTTGTAATGGCTCATATTACAGACGAAATAATCGAAGTGTCGCCTTCCTCCTCAGTCTAGCAGATGTCTCGTGATTTAATTTTGTAAGTTATTTTTGGCTCCATTCTTGTGATAAGTTTAAAACATACAACGTTCACTTTCCTCAGAAGCCTGATTAACATGGTTTCAAGTTTGACTAAAGATTGTATTGAGGTAATTATTTGATGTCGAACTATTTCGGGCGCAACACGTGTAATTGTATTTATTTACCACGTGGGTTACAGGACCTGCATGCAGTGCATGTATTTTATATCTTGTTATTTAGTCTTCATTTTTCTATTATGAGGCTTACATAGTTTTATAATTAAGTAACATATCTAGGAAAGCATTTAAATGCATGAAATATTCATGTGTTTAAGGAAGAATTACAAAATATTGCATGTTTTATTCATTTAGCTGAACATTATTGTGCACTTTTAACAGAGATGTAAGCAATAGTAGTGGCTTTTAGTAACACGAATTTTGAATGTTATCATATGACAGGGTTTAATTATTGAACTTTCTGGGATTAATTTGAGTTTTAGTGAAATTTTTAATTCTTTATTTGTTTTAGACTTTCAAATATTCGGCTGTATTATTTTCATAAATACATATTTTAATTTAAATAAAGTTGCTAATTAATGTATATTTCAATTTCTTCCTGAACATTTGCAAAATAGAGCATAGTTTTTAAAAAATTACTTTTTTAAGTAATTAAAACTTTAAAATTTTACATAATTATAAGAGTATATATTAAAATTTTAATAAAAAGAACATGATGATTAAGAGTGTGCCTATCCAGGTAGCATTTTTGGAGATATTGATTCAAAATTTTTTTCCCAAATTATAAAAAGTCCAATTTCCAAAATGCTAATTTTTAAACTTTCTTTAAATGCAAGGAGGCCAAAAAATAGATTAAAACTATTTTTACAAAATGTTAATTAACATAAATTAACATGAAAACAATTTTTTTTGTATGTAAAAAATTATTTATTAAAAATTATATATTAATATTAATTTTAAATTTTAAATAAAACAATTGGCAATTAAATTAAAATTATTGTTAATTAAATTTACAAATACATGTTGCATAATTAATAATAAAGATGAGTATAAAGCGTCATTTTAAAACCAAAATAACATTAAAAACCATGCTTTAACCAGCTGCAAAATAAAAAATTTTATGGAAGACACATATCTAGGTATATTTGGCAAAAAAACATATTAACTCATCACAAAAACAAATTAATCTTCCTGATATACAACAACAAAACAACAACAACAACATGTACCGCAGCAGCAAGCAAATATAGCAGCAGCATCAACAGAATCACTCGCTAAAAACAAATTAATCGCACAAATATCAGCTGAATTATCCTTAATTTATGGACATGTGTGTAATACGCCGCCATTTATTGATCCCGCAGTTAATTACAACTTTAATAAGCGCTGAGCAAATTTCAGAGCAAACAAGCACAAGTAGAGTTGCTAATAATGGTTGCGTTACAGGGTTGTAACGGCTGATATTACAGACGAAATTATCGAGGAGTCGCCTTCCTCCTCAGTCTAGTAGATGTCTCGTAATTTAATTTTGAATGTTATTTGCGACTCCATTCTTGTTATAAGTTTAAAACATACAACGTTCAATTACCTCAGAAGCCTAATTAACTTGGTTTCAAGTTTGTCTAAAGATTGTATTGAGGTAATTATTTGATGTCGAACTATTTCGGGTGCAACACGGGTAATTGTATTTATTTAATACATGGGGTTACAGAACCTGCATGAATTTTATATCTTGCTATTTAATCTTTATTTTTCCATTATAAAGCTTACATAATATTATAATTATA
The DNA here is from genome assembly GCA_021605075.1 of Caerostris darwini. NCBI lineage: Eukaryota > Metazoa > Arthropoda > Arachnida > Araneae > Araneidae > Caerostris > Caerostris darwini. Next base: position 16,022 of record BPLQ01012708.1, on the reverse strand, counting down.
TAAAATAAGGGGAATAACATTTAAATGCATGCAATATTGATGTTATTAAGGAAGACATACAAAATGTTGCATATTTTATTCATTTAACTAAACATTTTTGTGCGCTGTTAACAGAGATGTAAGCAATGCTAATGGCTTTTAGTACTACGAATTTAAAATGGCATCGTCACATGACAGGGATTAATTATTGAACTTTTTGGGGATTCTTTCGAATATTAATGAAATTCATATTTATTTGTTTTTATATTCTCGAAAATACTGCTATATTATTTTCATAATTTTTTTTAATTTTTAAAAATGCTAATTAATTTTAGATGTTTTTTTTTTTTTTTTTTTTTTTTGTATTTAATTTATTCTTCGAAAGCGAGTTTTCAGGGTAACAGCTCATAGTTATTTCTCACAAATAGAGATTATTTAAATATCCTAAAAGGCAAGCCCAACCAAACGATGCTGTATAGATGGCCAACATAGGCAAGATAAGAATGTAGGTTGGAAAACCATTTCCTTTGGAATAAAGGAGAATAATATAATTAAGATTTTGAATTCTTCAAGAACAATTTTTGAGGATATTGTTTTGAAATTACAATGATATAATGTATATAAAGTCCCATGATAACGTTCTATAGTATCAGATTAATTTTTATATGCCAGACATTCCAATAACGAATGGCCTGGCGGTCAAAAGTGCCTGGCAGCTGGGAACAAAATCATTTCTTTAAAAGAAAATAAATTCCTTCTTCCTAATACCTTGATTTCGAGAATATCATGGAATTCTCGGATTTATATAGTATATAACCGATGATAACTTGGCTATGTATATAAAGCGAAAATAAGTTCACAAATACAATCTCAAACAAATATCACAATATCACAAAATCAAATTAATCTCATTACACAACAACAACAGCAGCACCAAGCATACACATACATACATACATACATACAGAATGCTCCATAAGAAATTTACAAATAAAACGCCGCCATTTATTCATCCGCAGTTAATTACAACCTTAATAAGCGCTCAGCAAATTTCAGTGCAAACAAGCACAAGTAGAATTACTAATAATGGTTGCGTTACAGGGTTGTAACGGCTAATATTACAGACGAAATTATGGAGGAGTCGCCTTCTTCCTCAGTCTAGCAGATGTCTTGTAATTTAATTTTCAATGTTATTTGAGGCTCCATTCTTGTTATAAGTTTAAAACGTACAACCTTCAATTTCCTCAGAAGCCTAATTAGCGTGCTTTCTAGTTTGTCTAAAGATTGTATTGAGGTAATTTTTGATGTCGAACTATTTTGGGTGCAACACTGGTAATTGTATTTATTTACTACATGAGGTTACAGGACCTGCATGAATTTTATATCTTGTTATTTAGACTTTATTTTTTAATTATGAGGCTTACATAGAATTATTTTTAAATAACACAACGAGGATAACATTTAAATGCATAAAATATTCATGTTATTAAGGAAGTCTTACAAAATATAGCATGTTTTATTCATTTAACGGAACATATCTGGGCGCTTTTAACACAGCTGTAAGCAACGCTAATGACTTTTAGTATTAAGAATTTAGAATGTAATCGTCGCATGACAAGGATTCAATATTGAACTTTTTGTAAAAACATATTAGGTTTATAATTTATAAGTAATTTCAAATTATTTATTAACTGATAAGATTAGAAAAGATTTTAAATTTTACAAAAATAATTTACAAATATATTGAAAGATTAAATAATTTTAAACAAAATTTATTTTGAACAAATTATCTTTAAATATTTTTAAAAATTATAAAATATGTATAATAATTTTAATGTAAAAATAATGATTAATAATAACAAAAATAATAAATTCAAAAATGCATATTTTCTTATAATTATAAAAAATAATTTACTTATTTTATTATTCATGCTTTAAAACTTTCTTTAAATACAAAATTAATCGTTTTAAAACTCATTTGACAATATATTAATCAACAAAAATAACCAATCGAAAAAAGATGTTTTTCGGAAATTATTTAATGAATTTATATTTAAATATTAATTAAATTTAAATATAAATTAAGTTCAGAATTTTAAATAAAACATTTCAAATAAAGACATTCAAATTATTTTTTATGAAATTTACAAATAAATATTGCAGAATTAATAACAATTAATAGCATAAAGTCATTTTAAAACCAAATCAACATTAAAACAATGTTTTTTCACCTGAAGAAAAAAAATTAAGGCGTATATATAGACAACAAGATATCAACTTATCACAAAACAAATTAATCTCATTATATAACAACAACAGCAACATACAAAAAGAATATTGCAAAAATAATACGCCGCCATTTATTGATCCCGCAGTTAATTACAGCCATAATAAGTACTGAGCAAATTTCAGTGCAAACAAGCACAAGTAGAGTTACTAATAATGGTTGCGTTACAAGGTTGTAACGACTAATATTACAGACGAAATAATTGGGAGTCGCCTTCCCCCTCAGTCTAGTAGATGTCTCGTAATTTAATTTTTGAATGTTATTTGCGGTTTCCATTCTTGTTATAAGTTTAAAACATACAACGTTCAATTTCCTCAGAAGCCGAATTAACGTGGTTTCAAGTTTGTCTGGGGATTGTATTGAGGTAATTACTTGATGTTGAACTATTTCAGGTGCAAGACGGGTAATTGTGTTCATTTACTACATGGGGTTACAGGACCTGCATGAACTTTATCTCTTGTTATTTGGTCTTTAGTTTTCCTTTATGAGGCTTTACATAGTATTATAATAAAAATAACATAACGGGGATAACTTTTTAAATGCGTGGAATATTCATTTTATTAAGAAGAATGATTTATTCATTTAACAGGACATTTTTGTACACTTAACGGAAATGTAAGCTATGCTAATAGCGTTTAGTACTAAGGATTTAGATTGTCATCATCAGAGGACAAGGATTCAGTATTGAACTGTTGGGGGAATCTTTCAATTTTAAATATATTTGTAATTCTGTATGTGGTTTAGATTCTCAAAGATTGTTATATTATTTTAATAAATATGTTTTTAATTTAAATAAAACTGCTACTTAATATTAATTTTTAAATTCCTACTATTAGTTCGCATTCTCCCTATATATATCTTGTTCGAATATTCAATCCTTAATAAAATACTTTTATTCATCCACTCAAGTTCAAATACATTTTTTTTTTTTGAAATTGAAGTTGATGACACTTGATGTTAATACAGATTTTTCAAATATTAATTCATTCATTAAATTTAATTAATTAATGTTAGTTTTTTTTTTTAGATTTAAGTTGCATGTATCTAATAACAGATGGCGCCAGATGTAAGAGGAAAATTTCAACTTTATTTGTAAAGGCCTTTTCTGCAATATAGGGGGGTAAGAATAGACTTTTAAAAAATCTTTTTTTTTTTTTTACATAACTGGTTTTAATTTCTTTTCTGAATCAAGTTTCCAGGTAAATAGCGCACAGTATTTCAACATAAAAAGATATTAATTCAAAATTTAAATTTCATGTCCAACAAAAAAAATCCTTTATTCTTTCCGGGATAGGTACAATAAGAATGTAGCTGGAAAACTCCTTCCTTTGGAATCAAGGAGAAGAATATGGTTAAGAGTGTGTATCCTCAGTTACCATCATTGCGGGTATTGATTAAAATTGTTGTGACGTTATGTATATAATGTACTATGATACCAACTGCATAACGCTAATTTTTATAGGCCAGACATTCTAATTCCCGAGAGTCAAGTGTCTGACAGCAGAAAACCAAATAACCCCTTCTTTAAAAAAAAAATAATTTGCTTCTTCCTAATATGATAATGTCTAGAATATCATGAAATTCTGGGGACTTTTATATATAAGCGATGATAAGTTGGCTATGTACATAAGGCGAAAATAAGTTCACAAAACAATATCAAATAACACAACAACAAATTAACTCATTGCACAACAACAACAGCAGCAACAGTAGCAGCATACACAGAATATTCCTAAGAAATTTTGCAACTAATTGCTGCCATTTATTGAACCTGCAGTTAATTACAAACCTTAATAAGCTCTGAGCAAATTTCAGTGCAAACAAGCAAAAAGTACATTTACTAATAATGGTTGCGTTACAGGGGTAGTAACGGCTAATATTACAGACAGAAATTATCGAAGAATCGCCTTCCTCCTCAGTCTAGTAGATGTGTAGTAATTAAATTTTTGAATGTTATTTGCGGCTCTATTCTTGTTATAAGTTTAAAACATACAACGTTCAATATCATCAGAAGCCTAATTAACGTGGTTTCAAGTTTGTCCAAAGATTGTATTGAGGTAGTTATTTGATGTCGAACTATTTCGGGGCAACACGGGTAATTGTATTTATTTACATGGGGTTACAGGACCTGCATGAATTTTGTATCTTGTTATTGAGTCTTTATTTTTCCATTATAAGGCTTACATAGTATTATAAATTAAATAACATAACGAGGATAACATTTAAATGCATGATAAATTCATGTTATTAAGGAAGACATACAAAATATTGCATGTTTTATTCATTTAATGGAACATTTTTGTGCACTTTTAACAGAGATGTAAGCAATGCTAATAGCTTTGAGTACTAAAATTTAGAAATGTCACCGTCATATTACAGGGATTAATTAATAAACTGTTGGAGAATTTTTGAATATTAAAGGAATTCTTAATCCTTTATTTGGTTTTAAATTCTGGAACATTCTTCTGTATGATTTTCATAAATATATTTTTTAATTTAAATAAAACTGCTAATTAATATTATTCTTTTTAAAATCTCTTTTAAGAATCGAGTTTCCAGGTAAATAGCGTGTAGTGTTTCCTACACAAAGAGAACTTCATTCGAAATTTAAATGAAAATTTAACGAAAATATCCACTATGTTTATATAACCGATGATAAGTTGGTTTTGTATATAAGACGCAGATAAGATTTTTATGCAATCTAATGATAAGTTGGCTTTGTACACAAGCCAAAAAAAAAAAAATACGCTTACTTGTATAGAATCGACGATACGTTTACTTAGTATACAACAGATAAGTTGTCTTCGTATGCAAACCGATGATAAGTTGGATTTGTATACAAACCGATGATAAGTTGGATTTGTATACAAACCGATGATAAGTTGAGTTGTATACAAACCGATGATAAGTTGGATTTGTATACAAACCGATGATAAGTTGGTTTTGTATACAAGCCGATGACATGTTAGTTTTGTATACAAGCCGATGATATAGTTATGTATCAAGCCGATGATATAGTTATGTATCCAAGCCGATGATATAGTTATGTATCCAAGCCGATGATATAGTTATGTATCCAAGCTAACATAGTTCTGTATACAAGCCGCTAACAAGTTAAATTTATTATACAGGCCGATGAAATTTGGCTTTGTATACAATCCTACATGTACTATCATTGCGGATATTAATTCAAAATTGCAGTGACATAATTTATATAAAGTACCATGATACCAACTACATAAAGCTAATTTTTATGTGCCAGACATTCTTATTCCTGAGGGCAAGTGAATGCAGCATAAGAAAAATAATCCCTTCTTTAAAAAAAATATAATTCGTCTTCCTAATATCATAATATCTAGAATATCATGAAATTCTGGGAACTTTACATATAACCGATGGTAAGTTAGATATAATGCGAAAATAACTTCACAAACAAATATCACAAAAACAATATCAAACAAATATCACAAAAACAAATTAATCTCATTACAAAACAACAACAACTGCATGTACAGAATATTCCCCAAGAAATTTGCAAATAATACGACGCCATTTATTGATCCTGCAGTTAATTACGACCTTCATAAGCGCTGAGCAAATTTCAGTGCAAACAAGCACATGAAAGAGTTACAAATAATGGTTATGTTACAAGGTTGTAACGGCTAATATTACATATGAAATTATCGAAGAGTCGCCTTCCTCTCAGTCTAGTAGATGACTCGTAATTTAATTTTTGAATGTTACTTGCGGCTCCATTCTTGTTATAAGTTTAAAACATACAACAGTTCAATTTCCTCAGAAACCTAATTAACGTGGTTTCAAGTTTGTCTAAAGATTGTATTGAGGTAATTACTTGATGTTGAACTATTTCCGGTGCAACACGGGTAATTGTATTTATTTACTACATGGGGTTACAGGACCTGCATGTAATGCATGAATTTTATATCTTGTTATTTTGTCTTTATTTTTTTCCATTATGAGGCAACATTTAAATGCATGAATATTCATGTTATTAAGAAAAACTTACAAAAATTGCATGTTTTATTCATTTAACTGAACATTTTTATGCACTTTTAACAAAGATGTAAGCAATTCTAATGGCTTTTAGTTTTAAGAATTTAGAAGGTCATCGTTATATGACATGGATTTATTATTGAACTTTCAGGAACTCTGTCGAATTATTGAGACATTTGTAATTCTTTGTGTTTCAGATTCTCAAAATTTCAATATTACTAAAAATAGTTTGTATTCATATCTAGTATAATTTTTTTATTTGTAAATATGAATATTTACTTTAAATAAAACTGCTAATTAATTTTAAATGTTTTTTTTTACTTTTATTTTCTGTACTCGCGTTTCCAGGTAAATAGCGTTAAGTATTTCAGCATAAAGAGAGATAAATTCAAAATCTAAAATTCGACTCCAATAAAATCCGTTATACTTTCCGGGACAGGCACAATAAGAATGTAAGCTGGAAAAATCCTTCCTTTGGAATCAAGGAGGAGAACATGGTTAAGAGTGGGAATCCTCCAAGTACCATCGTTGCAGATATAGATTTGAAATTGCAATTACGTAATGTATATAAAGTACCATGATACCAGCTACATAACGCTAATTTTTATGTGCCAGACATTCAAATTCCTGAGGGCAAAGTGCTAGTCAGCAGAAAACTGAATAATACATTCTTTAAAAAAAAAAAAATTGCTTCTTCCTAATATCATAATCTCTAGAATATAAGGAAACGGAAATTCTGTGAACTGGCTTTATATATAACCGATGATAATGAGGCGATGTATATAAGGCGAAAATAAGTTCACAAAAATAATATCGAACAAATATCACAATATCAAAAAAATTAATCTCATTACACAACAACAGTAACAAACGCAGAATACTCCCTAAGAAATTTGTAAATAATACGCCGCCCTTTATTGATCCCGCATTTAATTACTACCTTAATAAGCACTCAGCAAATTTCAGCGCAAAGAAGCACAAGTCAAGTTACTTATAATGGTTGCGTTACAGAGTTGCCACGGCTAATATTACAGACGAAATTATCGAGGAGTCGCCTTCCTCCCCAGTCTAGTAGATGTCTCGTAATTTAATTTTGAATGTTATTTGCGGCTCCATTCTTGTTAAAAGTTTAAAACATACAACGTTCAATTTCCTCAGAAGCCTGATTAAAGCGGTTTCAAGTTTGTCTAAAGATAGTATTGAGGTAATTATTTGATGTCGAACTAGTTCGGGTGCAACACGGGTAATTGTATTTATTTACTTCGGGGGTTACAGGACCTGCATGTACTGCATAAATTTTATATCTTGTTATTTAGTCTTTATTTTTCCATTATGAGACTTACATAGTATTATAATTAAATAACATATTCATGTTATTTAGAAAGACTTACAAAATATTACATGTTTTACTCATTTAACAGAACATTTTTGTGCCCTTTTAACAGAGATGTAAGCATTGCTAAAAGCGTTTAGTGCACCGAATTTAGAATGTTGTCGTCATATGACAGGATTTCATTATTGAACTATCTGGAAGTAATTCGAATTTTAAAGAAATTTTTAATTCTTTATGTGCTTTAGATTCTCGAAAAGTCTGTTATATAATTTTCATAAATATGTATATTTAATTTAAATAAAACTGCTAATTAATTTTAAATGTTTTTTTAAAAATTTCTTTTCAGAATCCGAGTTTCCAGATAAGTATCGCACATTATTTCAACATAAAGAGAGATTAATTAAAAATCTAAAATTCAAGTCCAACAAAAAATCCGTTATATTCTCCGGGATAGGCACTATAAGAGTTTAGGCTGGAAAAGTCCTTTTGGAATCAAGGAGGAGAGCATGGTTAAATGTGTGAATCCTCCAAGTACCATCTTTGAGGATATTCACTCCAAATTGCAGTGATGTAATGTATATAAAGTACCATGATACCAGCTACACAACGCTAATTTTTATTTACAAGACATTATAATTCCTGAGGTTCAAATGCCTGGTAGCAGAAAACAAAATTATCCCTTCTTTAAAAAATAAATTGCTTCTTCCTAATATCATAATGTCTTGAATTTTATGAAATACTGGGGACTTCATACATAACCGATGATAAGTTGGCTATGTATATAACGCAAAAATAAGTTCACAAAAACGAATATCTCAATATCACAAAATCACTTAATATCAGTAGACAACAACAGCCACAGAATATTCCCTAAGAAAATTGCAAATAATACGCCGCCATTTATTGATCCCTGCAATTAATTGCAACCTTCATAAGCGCTCGGCAAATATCAGAGCAAACAAAGACGAGTAGAGTTACTAATAATGGTTGCGTTACAAGGTTGTAACGACTAATATTACAGACGAAATTATCGAGGAGTCGCCTTCCTCCTCAGTCTAGTAGATGTCTCGTAATTTAATTTTGAATGTTATTTGCGGCTCCATTCTTGTTAAAAGTTTAAAGCATACAACGTTCAATTACCTCAGAAGCTTAATTAAAGTGCTTACCAGTTTGTCCAAAGATTGTCTTGAGGTAGTTATTTGATGTCGAACTATTTCGGGAGCAACACGGGTAATTTTATTTATTTACTACATGGGGTTACAGAACTTGCATGTAATGCATGAATTTTATATCTTGTTATTTAGTCTTTATTTTTCCATTATGAGGCAACATTTAAATGCATGAATATTCATGTTATTAAGAAAAACTTTTAAAATATTGCATGTTTTATTCATTTAACTGAACATTTTTATGCACTTTTAACAGAGATGTAAGCAATTCTAATGGCTTTTAGTTTTAAGAATTTAGAATGTCATCGTTATATGACATGGATTTATTATTGAACTTTCAGGAACTCTGTCGAATTATTGAGACATTTGTAATTCTTTGTGTTTCAGATTCTCAAAATTTCTGCTATATAATTTTCGTAAATATGAATATTTACTTTAAATAAAACTGCTAATTAATTTTAAATGTTTTTTTTTTTACTTTTATTTTCTGTACTCGCGTTTCCAGGTAAATAGCGTTAAGTATTTCAGCATAAAGAGAGATTAATTCAAAATCTGAAATTCGAGTCGAACCGAAATCCGTTACAGATGCTAGGATAGGCGCTATAAGAGTTTAGTCTGAAAAAGTTATTTTGGTATCAAAATAAGAAAACATGATAAAAAGTGTGATTCCTCCAGGTACCATCACCATCATTGGGGATATTGATTCAAAATTGCAGTGGCGTAATGTATATAAAGTCCCATATACCAGCTACATAACTCTAATTTATGTGTGCCAGACATTGTAATTCCTGAGGGCAAATGTCTGGCAGCAGAAAACAAAATCCCTTTTTTAAAAAAGTAAATTGATTCTTCCTAAAATCATAATGTCTAGAATATCATGAAAAAATGATAACTTTATATATAACCGATGATAAATTATCTATGTATATAAAGCAAAAATAAGTTCACAAAATAAATATAAAAAAACAATATCAAAAAAATATCAGAAAATCAAATTAATCTCATTACACAGCAACAGCAGCAGCATACACTTAATATTCCTTAAGAAATTTGCAAATGGTACGCCTCCATTTATTGATCCCGCAGTTAATTACAACCTTAATAATCTCTCAGCAAATTTCAATGCAAACAAGCACAAGTATAGTTACTAATAACGGTTGCGTTACAAGGTTGTAATGGCTAATATTACAGACGAAATTATCGAGGAGTCGTCTTCCTCCTCAGTCTAGTAGATGTCCCGTAATTTAATTTTGAATGTTATTTGGGGCTCCATTCTTGTTGTAAGTTTAAAACACACAACGTTCAATATCATCAGAAGCCTAATTAACGTGGTTTCAAATTTGTCTTAAGATTGTATTGAGGTAATTATTTGATGTCGAACTATTTGGGGTGCAACGCGGATAATTGCGGATAATTTACTACATGGAGTTACAGGACTTACAAAATATTGCATGTTTTATTCATTTAACTAAACATTTTTGTGCTCTTGTAACAGATATATAAGCAATGTCAACAGCGCTTAGTACAATGATTTAGAATGTCATCGTTATATGGCACGGGATTAATTATTCAATTTTCGGAGATTTCATCGAATATTTAATAAACACTTAATTATTTATTTGCCTTAGATTCTCAAATATTCTGTGATATTATCATAAATATATTTTTAATTTAAATAAATGTGCTAATTAATATTAATTTTTCTTTTAAATTTCATTTCTGAATCCGATTTTTCCAGGTAAATAGCGCATAATGTTTCGGTACAAAAAAAAGATTATACAAAATCTAAATTGAGAGTCCCACCAAAAATCTGTTATAGATGCCGGGAAAGGCACTATAAGATTTTAGGATGGAAAAGATCTTTTGGAATCAAGGAGGAGTAGAGGGTTGAATGTGTGAATCCTCCAAGTACCATCATTGCGGATATTGATTCAAAATTTCAATGACGTAATGTATATAAAGTTCCATGATACCAGCTGCATAACGATAATTTATATGCGCCAGAAATTTTAATTCCTGAGGGTGAAGTACCTGGCAGCATAAAACAAAATAATCCCTTCCTTAAAAAATATATTGCTGGTTCCTAATATCGTAATGTCTAGAATATCATGAACTTCTGGGGATTTCATATATCCGATGATAAGTTGGCTATGTATACAAGGCAATAATAAGTTCACAAACATTAATAACACAAAACAAAATCAAACAAACATCACAAAATCAAATTAATCTCATTACAGAACAACAACAGGAGCATATACAGAATATTCCCAAAGAAATTTTCCCAAAAATTGCAGAATCAATAACAATGAATAGTATAGAAAGCAATTTTAAAACCAAATCAAGATTAAAAACAATGATCCCCAAAAAAAAAAATATATATATACATATATATATAAAGGCACATATACAGGCAACAGATATCAACTTATCACAAAACAAATTAATATCATTACACAACAACCACACTAGCCTACACAGTATAATCACTAAGAAATTTGCAAATGCACTCATGTCCATAAATTAAGGATAATGAAATTCAAGCAAAGAAAGAGACAGAAGCAAAACAAATTTGCTTATTTGTAAAGTATATTTATTATTCAAAAGGTAAAGAGCAAAAAAGATGCTATATGTTTGACATAATTAATAAAAATTGCGATTTTTACTCCCTGGAGCAAATTTCAAAAGAGAACCTATTTACAAAAAACAATATAACAAGGTTAGTATTATGGTTAATATGGAGTATGTCTCCCGGACGATGCAATACAGGCCTTACAACGCCTAGGCATGCTGAGTATCAAATTAACAATCTGATCTTGGGAAATATAACACCACTCATCAAGCAATGCCCTCCGAAGTTCCGGTTGACAGGTGGGAGGGGGTTGACGGGCTGCAATTCGTCGGCCAAGCCTATCTCACACATGCTCTGTTGGATTCAAGTCCGGTGAGTATGCTGGCCAATCCATACGGGTGATATCCTCCAATTGAAGGCATTCGTCTACAATGTTTGCACGGCAAGGACGGGCGTTGTCATCCATAAACAGAAATTCAGCACCCATGGCGCCCCGAAACAAACGTACATGTTGTTCCAGAATGACATCCCTATAGATGTGGCCTGTCATCGTTACATTCTGAACATGCAGGTCATTTCTGGAACCAAGAATAATTCATCCCCAAACGAGGCATCGTGCACCACCGTAACGGTGTCGTTCAATGGTGTTCTCTTGGTGGTAACGGGTACCTGGCGCTCTCCATATGAAAGTCCGGCGAGAATCAGACTGCAAACTAGACCTGGACTCCTCGGAAAACATCACACAGGACCCACTGTTGCGGTGTCCACCATGCATGCTCTCTACTCCAGGTTAATCGCAGGAGTCAGTGAGTTGTGGTATGTGGAACACATCTGACAGGCATACGAGCATATAGACCAGTGTGCCCTAAGCGTCTGTACACGGTCTGCCTTGAAACTGTCGCACCGGTAGCTGAAGAGAGCTGACGAGACAGGTCTAATGCTGTGCTCCGTCTGTTTCTTTTGGCAGTAACTGCTAAATACCGGCCCTCATTCGGCGTTGTAATTCGGGGGCGACCTGTGCTGTAACATCTACTCACATTACAATCATCTTGGAATCGTTGCCAAAGCCTGGACATTACACTCTGGGCGATTCCAAGTTCTGCGGATACTTCCAGCTGGGTACGTCCACATTCCAGTCGTCCGATAATTCTACCACGTAAAAAATCATCCAAATGCTTCCTTTGTGAAATAACTATGCGGTTATTGTACTGAAAGGCTTTTAAAGCGCTTGTGAGCAATTTTACTTCTTTGCCACCATTCCTTATATAGTCCTCTCTTACACTCTCGTCATTGTGACGTCCTATCCGCGCCATCTGGTGGTTTCCTGTAATTTGCATATTCTTCTTCAAGATGTGTGTGATAATTCTACAGGTGAAATTTTTATTTTAAGAGTTCAATTTCTGTGTGATTCTGAATTATCCTTAATTTATGGACATGATCCCGCAATAAATTACAAACTTAATAAGCGCTGAGCAAATTTCAGTGCAAACAATCAAAAGTGGAGCTACTAATAATGGTTGCGTTACAGGGTTGTAACGGCTAATATTAGAGATGAAATTGTCGAGGAGTCGCCTTCCTCCTCAGTCTAGTAGATGTCTCGTAATTTAATTTTGAATGTTACTTGCGGCTCCATTCTTGTTACAAGTTTAAAACATACAACAGTTCAATTTCCTCAGAAACCTAATTAACGTGGTTTCAAGTTTGTCTAAAGATTGTATTGATGTAATTATTTGATGTCGAACTATTTCGGGTGCAACACGGGTAATTGTATTTATTTACTACATGGGGTTGCAGGACCCACATGAATTTTATATCTTGTTATTTAGTCTTTATTTTTACATTATGAGGCTTGTATAGTTTTATAATTAAATAACATATCGAGGATAACATTTAAATGCTTGAAATATTCATGTTATTAAGGACGAATTACAAAATATCACATATTTTATTCATTTAACATAACATTTTTGTGCACTTTAAACAAAGATGTAAGCATTGCTAATGGTGTTTAGTACTACGAATTTAAAATGTCATCGTTGACAGGGATTAATTATTGAAATGTTGGGAATCTTCCGAATATTGCAGAAATTTTCCATTCTTCGTTTAAATTCTCAAAATTTCTGCAATATTATTTTCATAAATATGTATATTTAGTTTAAATGAAATTGCTAATTAAATTTAAATATTGTTTTTTATTTCTTTTCAAAACCCCAGTTTCCAGGTAAATAACGCACAGTATTTCAGCATAATGAGAGATTAATTAAAAATTAAAATTCGAATCCGACAAAAAATATGTTATAGATGCCGAGATAGGCACTAAAACAGTGTAGGCTGAAAAAGTTCTTTTGGAATCAAGGAGGAGAACATGGTTAAGAGTGTGAATCCTCCAGGTACCATCATTGCAGATATTGATTGAAAATTGACGTGACGTAATATGTATAAAGTACCATAGTACCAACTACATAATGCTAATTTTTAAGTGCCACACATTCCAATGATGATTACTTGAGGATAAAAGTGTACAGTCGCAGAAAAAAGGAAAAATCCGTTTTTCCTAATACCACGATGCCTAGTATATCATGAACTTCTGGTGACTTTATATATAACCGATGATAGATTCGCTTTGTTTGTAAGGCGAAAATAAGTTGGCATTTTATATAAGCCGAATGATAAGTTGGCTTTTTACATAAGCCGAATGATAGGTTGGCTTTTTATATAAACCGAATGATAATGATACAAGCTGACCATAAGTTTACATTGTATACAAACCGATAATAAGCTGACTTAAGTTGGCATTATAGGAATTATATTAAGTTGGAATTAAGTCAACCTATTATAGGTTTGTATATAAGTTGGCATTATATGCATTAGATTAAGTTGGAATTATATACAAACCGATGATAATATAGTTAAAAGTGTGAATTCTCCAGGTACCATCATTGCGGATATTGATTCAAAATTTCAGTGATGTATATAAAGTATCATTATACCAGCTGCATAAAGCTAATTCTTATGTGCCAGTCATTCTAATTCCTGAGGGTCAAAGTAACTGGCAGCAGAAAACAAAATAATCCCGTCTTTAAAAAAATAAGTAGTTGCTCCCTAACATCATAATGTCTAGAATATCATAAAATTCTGGGGACTTTATATATAACCGATGATAAGTTGGTTATGTATGTAAGTCGAAAATTAGTTCACAAAACCAAATATCACAAAAACTAATAAATCTCATCACACATCAACAACAACAACAACAGCATGCACAGAATACTCTCTAAGAAATTTGCAAATAATACGGCACCATTTATTGATCCCGCAGTTAATTACAACCTTAATAAGCGCTCAGCAAATTTCAGTGCAAACAAGCATACGTAGAGTTACTAATAATGGTTGCGTTACACGGTTGTAACGGCTAATATTAGAGACGAAATTATCGAGGAGTCGCCTTCCTCCTCAGTCTAGTAGATGTCTCGTAATTTAATTTTGAATGTTATTTGTGCCTCCATTCTTGTTACAAGTTTAAAACATACAACAGTTCAATTTCCTCAGAAACCTAATTAACGTGGTTTCTAGTTTGTCTAAAGATTTTATTGAGGTTGATTATTTGATGTCGAACTATTTCGGGTGAAACAAGTGTAATTGTATTTATTTACTACATGGGGTTATAGAACCTGCATTAATTTTATATCTTTATTTTTCCATTATGAGGCTTACATAGTATTAAAATTAAATAATGTAACGATGGCAACATTTAAATGCATGAAATATTCAAGGTATTAAGGGAGAATTGCAAAATATTGCATGTTTTATTCATTTAACAAAACACGTTTGTAGCCTTATAACTAAGATGTAAGCATTGTTAATGGCTTTCAGGATTAAGAATTTAGAATGTCATCATCATATGACAGGGATTAATTATTGAAATGTTGGAGATTCTATTGAATTTTTAAGAAATTTATCATTCTTTTGTGTTTTAGAATCTCAAAAAATTATGTTATATTATTTTCATGAATACATTTTTTTTTAATTTTAAATAAAATTGTTAAAAATATTAAATATTAATTAATTTCTTTCCAAAACCAAGTTTCAGGTAAGCATCACATATTATTTCAGCTCAAAAAGAGCTTCATTCAAAAAGTCTAAAATTCGAGCCAAACCAAAAGATCTAGTAATAGATGCCGGGATTAGCATCGCTAAGCATGTAAAAATCTTTCCTTTGAATCAAGGAGGTGAAATGGTTAATAGTGTACGATTCCTCCAGCTACGATCTTTGTGGATGATTCAAAATTGCAGTGACGTAATGTACATAAAGTCCCATGATACCAGCTGTATACCTCTTATTTTTATGTGCCAGACATTCTAACTCCTGAGAGTCAAGTGCCTGGCAGCAGAAAAAAAAATATTCCTTCTTTAAAAAGTAAATTGCTCCTTCCTAATATCATAATGCCTAAAATATCATTATGAGGACTTTATGTATAACCGATAATAAATTGGCTATGTATATAAGGCAAAATAAGTTCACAAAAACAAATATCCCAAAAACAATAAATATCACACTACAACAAAAACTAATTAATTTCATTACACAAAATCAACAGCATCCACAGTATACTCCCTAAGAAATTTGCAAATAATACACCGCAATTTATTGATCCTGCTGTTAATTAC
>BPLQ01012706.1:0-19685 GCA_021605075.1 Caerostris darwini | reverse complement strand
CGAAGATGAACTGACCACACAACTCTCTCTCTGGGGTTACACTTATTGGACTCATTTATTTAGGCAGCCATCACACTCGAAGATGAACTGACCACACAACTTCTCTGGGGTTACACTTATTGGACCTATTTATTTAGGCAGCCATCACACTCGAAGATGAACTGACCACACAACCTCTCTCTGGGGTTACACTTATTGGACTCATTTATTTAGGCAGCCATCACTCAAGATGAACTGACCACACAACCTCTCTCTGGGGTTACACTTATTGGACTCATTTATTTAGGCAGCCATCACACTCCGAAGATGAACTGATGAACTGACCACAGCCATCACACTCGAAGATGAACTGACCACACAACCTCTCTCTGGTTACACTTATTGGACTCATTTATTTAGGCAGCTGACCACATCTTCACACTTATTGACTAAGAGCCATGACACTGAACTGACCACACAACCTCTCTGGGGTTACACTTATTGACTCATTTATTTAGGCAGCCATCACACTCGAAGATGAACACCACACAACCCTTCTCTAAGCTACACTCATTGGACTCATTTATTTAGGCAGCCATCACACTCGAAGATGAACTGACCACAACCTCTCTCTGGGGTTACACTTATTGGACTCATTTATTTAGGCAGCCATCACACTCGAAGATGAACTGACCACACAACCTCTCTCTGGGGTTACACTTATTGGACTCATTTATTTAGGCAGCCATCACACTCGAAGATGAACTGACCACACAACCTCACTTATTGACTTTATTTAGGCAGCCATCACACTCGGGGATGAACTGACCACACAACCTCTCTCTGGGGTTACACTTATTGGACTCATTTATTTAGGCAGCCATCACACTCGGGGATGAACTGACCACACAACCTCTCTGGGGTTACACTTTATGGACTCATTTATTTAGGCAGCCATCACACTCGAAGATGAACTGACCACACAACCTCTCTCTGGGGTTACACTTATTGGGCAGCCATCATTTATTTAGGCAGCCATCAGCCATCACACTCGAAGATGAACTGACCACACAACCTCTCTCTGGGGTTACACTTATTGGACTCATTTATTTAGCAGCCATCACACTCGAAGATGAACTGACCACACAACCTCTCTCTGGGGTTACACTTATTGGACTCATTTATTTAGGCAGCCATCACACTCGAAGATGAACTGACCACACAACCTCTCTGGGGTTACACTTATTGGACTCATTTATTTAGGCAGCCATCACACTCGAAGATGAACTGACCACACAACCTCTCTCTGGGGTTACACTTATTGGACTCATTTATTTAGGCAGCCATCACACTCGAAGATGAACTGACCACACAACCTCTCTCTGGGGTTACACTTATTGACTCCTTTATTTAGGCAGCCATCACACTCGAAGATGAACTGACCACACAACCTCTCTCTGGGGTTACACTTATTGGACTCATTTATTTAGGCAGCCATCACACTCGAAGATGAACTGACCACACAACCTCTCTCTGGGGTTACACTTATTGGACTCATTTATTTAGGCAGCCATCACACTCGAAGATGAACTGACCACACAACCTCTCTCTGGGGTTACACTTATTGGACTCATTTATTTAGGCAGCCATCACACACTCGAAGATGAACTGACCACACACAACCTCTCTCTGGGGTTACACTTATTGGACTCATTTATTTAGGCAGCCATCACACTCGAAGATGAACTGACCACACAACCTCTCTCTGGGGTTACACTTATTGGACTCATTTATTTAGGCAGCCATCACACTCGAAGATGAACTGACCACACAACCTCTCTCTGGGGTTACACTTATTGGACTCATTTATTTAGGCAGCCATCACACTCGAAGATGAACTGACCACACAACCTCTCTCTGGGGTTACACTTATTGGACTCATTTATTTAGGCAGCCATCACACTCGAAGATGAACTGACCACACAACCTCTCTCTGGGGGTTACACTTATTGGACTCATTTATTTAGGCAGCCATCACACTCGAAGATGAACTGACCACACAACCTCTCTGGGGTTACACTTATTGGACTCATTTATTTAGGCAGCCATCACACTCGAAGATGAACTGACCACACAACCTCTCTCTGGGGTTACACTTATTGGACTCATTTATTTAGGCAGCCATCACACTCGAAGATGAACTGACCACACAACCTCTCTCTGGGGTTACACTTATTGGACTCATTTATTTAGGCAGCCATCACACTCGAAGATGAACTGACCACACAACCTCTCTCTGGGGTTACACTTATTGGACTCATTTATTTAGGCAGCCATCACACTCGAAGATGAACTGACCACACAACCTCTCTGGGGTTACACTTATTGGACTCATTTATTTAGGCAGCCATCACACTCGAAGATGAACTGACCACACAACCTCTCTCTGGGGTTACACTTATTGGACTCATTTATTTAGGCAGCCATCACACTCGAAGATGAACTGACCACACAACCTCTCTCTGGGGTTACACTTATTGGACTCATTTATTTAGGCAGCCATCACACTCGAAGATGAACTGACCACACAACCTCTCTGGGGTTACACTTATTGGACTCATTTATTTAGGCAGCCATCACACTCGAAGATGAACTGACCACACAACCTCTCTCTGGGGTTACACTTATTGGACTCATTTATTTAGGCAGCCATCACACTCGAAGATGAACTGACCACACAACCTCTCTCTGGGGTTACACTTATTGGACTCATTTATTTAGGCAGCCATCACACTCGAAGATGAACTGACCACACAACCTCTCTCTGGGGTTACACTTATTGGACTCATTTATTTAGGCAGCCATCACACTCGAAGATGAACTGACCACACAACCTCTCTCTGGGGTTACACTTATTGGACTCATTTATTTTAGGCAGCCATCACACTCGAAGATGAACTGACCACACAACCTCTCTCTGGGGTTACACTTATTGGACTCATTTATTTAGGCAGCCATCACACTCGAAGATGAACTGACCACACAACCTCTCTCTGGGGTTACACTTATTGGACTCATTTATTTAGGCAGCCATCACACTCGAAGATGAACTGACCACACAACCTCTCTCTGGGGTTACACTTATTGGACTCATTTATTTAGGCAGCCATCACACTCGAAGATGAACTGACCACACAACCTCTCTGGGGTTACACTTATTGGACTCATTTATTTAGGCAGCCATCACACTCGAAGATGAACTGACCACACAACCTCTCTCTGGGGTTACACTTATTGGACTCATTTATTTAGGCAGCCATCACACTCGAAGATGAACTGACCACACAACCTCTCTCTGGGGTTACACTTATTGGACTCATTTATTTAGGCAGCCATCACACTCGAAGATGAACTGACCACACAACCTCTCTCTGGGGTTACACTTATTGGACTCATTTATTTAGGCAGCCATCACACTCGGGGATGAACTGACCACACAACCTCTCTCTGGGGTTACACTTATTGGACTCATTTATTTAGGCAGCCATCACACTCGGGGATGAACTGACCACACAACCTCTCTCTGGGGTTACACTTATTGGACTCATTTATTTAGGCAGCCATCACACTCGGGGATGAACTGACCACACAACCTCTCTGGGGTTACACTTATTGGACTCATTTATTTAGGCAGCCATCACACTCGAAGATGAACTGACCACACAACCTCTCTCTGGGGTTACACTTATTGGACTCATTTATTTAGGCAGCCATCACACTCGAAGATGAACTGACCACACAACCTCTCTCTGGGGTTACACTTATTGGACTCATTTATTTAGGCAGCCATCACACTCGAAGATGAACTGACCACACAACCTCTCTCTGGGGTTACACTTATTGGACTCATTTATTTAGGCAGCCATCACACTCGAAGATGAACTGACCACACAACCTCTCTCTGGGGTTACACTTATTGGACTCATTTATTTAGGCAGCCATCACACTCGAAGATGAACTGACCACACAACCTCTCTCTGGGGTTACACTTATTGGACTCATTTATTTAGGCAGCCATCACACTCGAAGATGAACTGACCACACAACCTCTCTCTGGGGTTACACTTATTGGACTCATTTATTTAGGCAGCCATCACACTCGAAGATGAACTGACCACACAACCTCTGGGGTTACACTTATTGGACTCATTTATTTAGGCAGCCATCACACTCGAAGATGAACTGACCACACAACCTCTCTCTGGGGTTACACTTATTGGACTCATTTATTTAGGCAGCCATCACACTCGAAGATGAACTGACCACACAACCTCTCTGGGGTTACACTTATTGGACTCATTTATTTAGGCAGCCATCACACTCGAAGATGAACTGACCACACAACCTCTCTCTGGGGTTACACTTATTGGACTCATTTATTTAGCAGCCATCACACTCGAAGATGAACTGACCACACAACCTCTCTCTGGGGTTACACTTATTGGACTCATTTATTTAGGCAGCCATCACACTCGAAGATGAACTGACCACACAACCTCTCTCTGGGGTTACACTTATTGGACTCATTTATTTAGGCAGCCATCACACTCGAAGATGAACTGACCACACAACCTCTCTCTGGGGTTACACTTATTGGACTCATTTATTTAGGCAGCCATCACACTCGAAGATGAACTGACCACACAACCTCTCTCTGGGGTTACACTTATTGGACTCATTTATTTAGGCAGCCATCACACTCGAAGATGAACTGACCACACAACCTCTCTGGGGTTACACTTATTGGACTCATTTATTTAGGCAGCCATCACACTCGAAGATGAACTGACCACACAACCTCTCTCTGGGGTTACACTTATTGGACTCATTTATTTAGGCAGCCATCACACTCGAAGATGAACTGACCACACAACCTCTCTCTGGGGTTACACTTATTGGACTCATTTATTTAGGCAGCCATCACACTCGAAGATGAACTGACCACACAACCTCTCTCTGGGGTTACACTTATTGGACTCATTTATTTAGGCAGCCATCACACTCGAAGATGAACTGACCACACAACCTCTCTCTGGGGTTACACTTATTGGACTCATTTATTTAGGCAGCCATCACACTCGAAGATGAACTGACCACACAACCTCTCTCTGGGGTTACACTTATTGGACTCATTTATTTAGGCAGCCATCACACTCGAAGATGAACTGACCACACAACCTCTCTCTGGGGTTACACTTATTGGACTCATTTATTTAGGCAGCCATCACACTCGAAGATGAACTGACCACACAACCTCTCTCTGGGGTTACACTTATTGGACTCATTTATTTAGGCAGCCATCACACTCGAAGATGAACTGACCACACAACCTCTCTCTGGGGTTACACTTATTGGACTCATTTATTTAGGCAGCCATCACACTCGAAGATGAACTGACCACACAACCTCTCTCTGGGGTTACACTTATTGGACTCATTTATTTAGGCAGCCATCACACTCGAAGATGAACTGACCACACAACCTCTCTCTGGGGTTACACTTATTGGACTCATTTATTTAGGCAGCCATCACACTCGAAGATGAACTGACCACACAACCTCTCTGGGGTTACACTTATTGGACTCATTTATTTAGGCAGCCATCACACTCGAAGATGAACTGACCACACAACCTCTCTGGGGGTTACACTTATTGGACTCATTTATTTAGGCAGCCATCACACTCGAAGATGAACTGACCACACAACCTCTCTCTGGGGTTACACTTATTGGACTCATTTATTTAGGCAGCCATCACACTCGGGGATGAACTGACCACACAACCTCTCTCTGGGGTTACACTTATTGGACTCATTTATTTAGGCAGCCATCACACTCGGGGATGAACTGACCACACAACCTCTCTCTGGGGTTACACTTATTGGACTCATTTATTTAGGCAGCCATCACACTCGAAGATGAACTGACCACACAACCTCTCTGGGGTTACACTTATTGGACTCATTTATTTAGGCAGCCATCACACTCGAAGATGAACTGACCACACAACCTCTCTCTGGGGTTACACTTATTGGACTCATTTATTTAGGCAGCCATCACACTCGGGGATGAACTGACCACACAACCTCTCTCTGGGGTTACACTTATTGGACTCATTTATTTAGGCAGCCATCACACTCGAAGATGAACTGACCACACAACCTCTCTCTGGGGTTACACTTATTGGACTCATTTATTTAGGCAGCCATCACACTCGAAGATGAACTGACCACACAACCTCTCTCTGGGGTTACACTTATTGGACTCATTTATTTAGGCAGCCATCACACTCGGGGATGAACTGACCACACAACCTCTCTCTGGGGTTACACTTATTGGACTCATTTATTTAGGCAGCCATCACACTCGAAGATGAACTGACCACACAACCTCTCTCTGGGGTTACACTTATTGGACTCATTTATTTAGGCAGCCATCACACTCGAAGATGAACTGACCACACAACCTCTCTCTGGGGTTACACTTATTGGACTCATTTATTTAGGCAGCCATCACACTCGGGGATGGACTGGCCACACAACCTTTCTCGTTGGTTACAGTGGTTCAACTCCCCTTCTTACATTCCTTTCTCTCTCGTCATCTCACCCCCTGCCAGACACCCCCATAGACAGGATGTTTACTGGACATAGGGCGTTGACTTTCCCTATGCACGGGGACCTGGGTTTCGACGCAACAGTCAATTTATGTAGAGGATTTGCTTGAATTCTTATAATGAATGCACTTTATACATCGTATGTATTAATACCCCTATGTAATGCATTTCTTTTTGGCAACAATTAACAAGGAAGACAATTCTTGTTATTAATCTAAGAGCTATCCTAGTTTAGAATTTTAATTCCGTGTGAAAAAGGATTTTATAAAAGATGTCCTTAATAAATTTTTTTTACGATCAAAAGTTTTAGTTTCTATTCAAGTAGATTTTTGTCACTATCTCAATGATCACAAGTGAAGATAACAGCCGAAAAAACAATGGAGCAGAAATCAATTAACAATTACACTAAGTATTGTCTGTGTATCGTGAAAGATACAGTTTTATTTATATAGAAACTAGAGAAGTCAAATTATGTTCACGAAATGTTTCTTCATTTACTATTCTGGAAACGTTTGTTTTCATTTATATCACTTAATTATTTCATCATAAAACGAAAAAGAAACTTAAAATAAAAGAAATTAAAATTTTAAGCTTCCACTAAGTGGATAATTCAAAGTTCAAAATGCAAAGAACTATTGGAAAAAACTACTATCTTTCTTAATTGAAAATTGCTATTATAATTAAAATCAAAATATTAGGATAAAAACGAGAGTGGTTATATGTAAAAATAAATTCAAGTTTATAATGTTAAGGTTCATATTATCTTGAAGATGGAATATAATTGCATTGCAATAAATTCAATCATACTCGATGAGTGATTTTTTTTTTCATTAACATAAAATCCATAATATCTTTATTATTATTTTTAAAGTCTCCTTTTTTATAATTTTTCCATAACTAGGAAATATTACTGACGATTACAGTAGAAAATTTTCATAAATACTCATTTTCTATTTGAGCATTAAAATGGATGAAATGATGCCTCCTAGTTATGAAGAAAGTATAGCAGGTAAGTAATACTCAAACACTATATTCATATGTATTTTTCACATTACCAATGAATTACCATGGCTATACCAATGAAAAAGAAAAGAAAAGGGTTATAATTTTTCAATGCTTCGATAGGTACTCTAATTATTTTGAGCAAAGAATACACTACCTAAGATATTACTTATTTGCATTTAAAGTTCATTGTAAGTTATTAAATAAAAAATTACTTTAATAAAAAACAAGCAAATATTATTGACATAGTTGGGAATAAAACTACAAAGGAATAATAATTTTTAATTTCTAGCAGTAATAATACAAAAATCAATACATTTAATACAAAAATCCATTTTTATCATGCAAAACGCACTTAAAGAGTTAAAATAATTAAAAGGAGACCAAAAAATTAAATTTTAAGAACCCAACATACGAAGTAAAAACCATTTATCAGTATCAGATTTTTTAATCACTTATTAGCATTTTATCAGGATGAATTACAACTAGATGTTTAGAAACGTTACTTAGATATAATCAGATTGATATAATCTAAAAATAAAAATAAAAAATATGAAACTTCAAAAAAAAAATGCATTTAAAGATAAAAGTTTGTAATTAAAATTAGGTTGATATTAACTAAAAATAAAAAATTTAAAATATAAAACTTTAAAAAATTGCGATTAAAATGAAAAATCTAAGTTGAAATTAGATTGATATAATCTAAAAATAAAAATTAAAAAATAAAACTTCAAAAAGTTAAAAAACGTTTTTTAAGTTTTAAGTTAAAAAACGTTACGTTACGTTAATTTAAAATTAAAACGGTAATTACGTTACTAAGTAATTAACGTTTATAAAACGTTAACGTTTAACGTTTTTAAACGTTAAAGTTTAAAGTTTTTAAAGTTTAACGTTACCTTATTAAAACGTGAACGTTATTAAAATTACGTTAATTTATAATTAAAGATAAAAATTTTAAATTAAAATTAGATTTATATAATCTAAAAATAAAAATTGAAATTATGAAACTTAAAAAAAATTACGCTCAAAGATAAATATTTTAAGTTTTATGTAATTCAAGTTTAATGAATATTTTCGAATAATTGATTTGATTTAAAATTCAATTTTTTCTTTTTATTTATAGCCGGAGAAAAGGCATATGGTCCTCAGGAGAATAAAGCATTTGAAACAGATGACGGTAAGTCTACATAGTTTTTGCTTGAAAATATATTGATGCACATTGACATATTTATTAATCACAGATTAAAATGCATTTCTTATATGTTTAATTATGAAAAAAATAAATTTTGGCTCACTTAAAAACTACTTCCAGTAACTCTTCAATCTCCTTCTGCACCCCCAGTATTTGCTGCGGCCCCTCCAGAAAGAGAACCCTTACTATGGTAAAAAATTCTTTTGATAATAATATACAATATATTTTATTATTATTAACGTGTCAACTGGTTTGATTGATTTAGTTTAGTTTAGTTATCGTTCTACGGGGATTTTATGCACACATTGGGCTAATTAGATCGGGACTTGCTTATGTCAGTTAAGTAAAGGATATATAGATTACAATTTGATATTTTTGGGGAATGGTTTTGATGTTAAAGATGATCGAAGGCTTTTTTAGCATATTTACATAGATAGACATTCTACAATGACTGAAATTGCAATTTAATAATGATGGTTGAACTAATGTGTCGTAACACAGTTCATTTACATTTGTAATATGGGACTGCGGAGCCATAGTCTCATTCATTTGCTTGCACTAATGGTGATTTATCAGTAAAGGATACTTAATTATCCTCCTTAGAATACTGAACAATGGAAGAGATCTTTATCTCATTTATTTCTTGAAAATTCATGCTTCTATACAATATTTTCCTGCGGAAACCTTGAAACCATAAGTACAATCATAAACATCACAAACAATGAATTTACAAGTGCTAGATCCCAATATTTTAATAAGATTGTAAAAAGTTGGGTGTAAGGCTGACAACCTTACCCTGTAAAAAGAAACAATATCTTGTTTCGGAATTTGCCAGTAGGCAGAGACCTTGGTCCACCATGGGCTATAGTGTCAGGGAGTTAGTTAATGAGATCTTAATATATATGTTATCCTTATAGCGTAATATAAACTGGCAAACTATGAAGTTATCAAGCGCCCAGGCGCTCGGTGTCACAGGTTTCGTATTCGTCTCTCGGTGGTGTCATGAATGTTTGTAGTGGTTTGGAATCCACTTTAAGCCATAGGACCCGGTGCAATATGACAGTAGAGCGTCACAGAGACCAATCAGACTTCTCACCCACATCATTCGCAAATTGTGTAGGGGCAACTCAGATCTAGCCACAGTAATGTGGTGTGTAGTAGTAGTAGTAGTATGAAGTTCTCAAGCTTCAAAGTTCTTTTACGTTCCAAATCAACTAATGTTTCGTCTAATTTGTATATGCTTGTATTGTGGCATTTCATAACCTTTGCTCTTGCAATTCTTATATTTGTTCCCATGCAAATTAAGCCACAAAAGGAGAATTTACATCAAAGCTAAATCGGCAGCAAATGCTTACAAGTAACAATTATTGATATTCCCCGTTCATAATATAAACAAATTTCTTGCTATTTAAGTTCTTCTCTTTCAGATGTGTTATGGATAATAATAGTTGCAGATCGAATAAAAAACATGAGAAGCAAACAAATACCTAAAATTGTACAAATAAATTCTCAAGTTTTAATCAACTCCGCACTAAAAGCTAAATGGTGACCTGAGGGTCAAATAGCTAGTGCTCTGGCCTAGGGCACCACAGGATTCAAATTCGAATCCTGGCGGTGGCATGAATGTTTGCTAGCTGTTCGGAATCGGGCCTGAATGGCCTGGTGCCTAGCGCCATGGATGTTTGTAATGGTTTTGAATCCTCTTTAAGCCGTAGGTCCCGGTCTAATAGGACTGTAAGAGCGTCACGGAACCCAATTAGACTTCTCTCACCCACATCATTCCCAAACTGTAAAGGGGCAACTCAGCTCTAGGCACAGTGATGTGGTGTGGTGTAGTAGTGGTTCGGAATCTACGTTAACTGTAGTTCCAAGTCTAATTAGACTAAAGTGTGTGCAAAATGACTGTAGAGTGATAAACCAATCTAACCTAAAAGCTAATTGTAAGGAACCAATTCCAAAGAAAAAACTTTTTTTAGCAAACTTTACTAATTACTATATATATTATTGCTTATCATGATAGTAGTTACTCATTTATGTTATTATTAGTGGAAATACATAAATGTGTGTACTTTTACTCACAATGTGCATTTGCAGCTTAGTTACACTGACCGATCAACAGCTGAGAGAAACGTGCCAGGAGTATGTCGACGAATCTTGCTGCTATGGATCGAGATTTATCAGAGACATGATTTTGACAGATGTCCTGAGTGACAGCGCATTTCATGTGAGTTATTTAAAAATCTCATGCAATAAATTCAAACATTATTAATTGAAACATCTAGTTGATATAAAATTAATGTTCATTATCTTTGATTTAAAATCTACCTTTTAAATTAATGGTCATTGTCTTCGGTTTCAAATAATGGCTCTCCAAGTAGGAAACAGCATCCTGGGGTGAACAGTGGAACAGTCAATGTGGGCAATATTAGAATCAAGTTCTTCTGAGGAGTATTAAATGAAAATAATGGGCTGTAATGTAAAATTATTGTCCAGTGTTTTTAGTTTAAAACACTAGTTCCCGAAGTGGGCGACAGACCCCTGTGGTGAGGGACCCTGTGGGAGCAATAAAGGTGGGTCATGATAGAATCAAGGGCCTCTGAGGAGTATTAAATAAAAACAATGGAATTGTAAAAGCGTAAATAAACAAAAGAAGATAATATTTAGAAAAACCATTTATTTTTTTTTTCATAGTTCAGCATTATTTTATAGATGCAAATTCACAAGATACAAGTTATAAATGCTTGTTGCCACACAAGTACAAGATATAAATGCTCGGTTTCCACACGAGATGCAAGCTGTAAACGTTCTAGTCTACCGGCAGGTCTTATCAAGTAATGTTAGGTGAACATGACAAGTTTGAGAATACCGCTGACAAATTAGAGCCGAGGATATATTCCTTATTAGCAGTGTAACTGTGCTTCCTCCTACACATTTTCAAGAGCGTCCCCCTTTTAGAGTTCAGGAAAAATGGTGCGTCGCTCTCGACACTCTCATCCGAGAGGAAGTACAGAGCAACCTGCACTCCCGCTGAGAAACGTTTAGTTTATAGTCTTTCATCCCGACAGGTAATATATTTAACGCATACAGGTGCATTAGTTGTTCTACAGACTCTCATCGGGAGAGGAAGTATATTTCGTACAACCTGCGCGCAGCCGAGTTTCAGGTTTTCGGCTTAGAAGTGGGATCTTCTACGAATCTATAACTATGTCTTTAAATGTGTCAAATATTATTTGCGTTTAATTATATATGTGTGGTATTTGTGCATGTGTCAATAAAGCTGTGAGTTCTCCAAACTGTGCCTCAAATATTTCAACCCAACCACACCCGGTCACAATCTGGTTGCCCAACCAGCAGACAACAGTAGCGCATTAGGTTCATCCTTCTCGTAGTTACAGCATTTTTATTCACTATATTTTAAGATGTAGGGAAATATATAGATACATAAAGGACAGAATTTTTTTTAACATCGTTGTTTGTTCGGTTAAGAAATGGGAGGAGGGAGGTGATTTGGTAACAAAATTGATAACAAAATAGGGTACTGTATGACAAACCATGCATTCAGTAACAAAATTGTGGCAATTAATTTGGGAACCATTGGATTAAAATCTACCCTTTTAATTAATGTACATTATCTTTGACCTAAAATCTACCCTTTCAAATTAATGTCCATTATCTTCGACCTAAAATCTACCCTTTTAAATTAATGTCCATTACCTTTGGCCTAAAATCTTTCCTTTTAAATTAATATACTTTACCTGTGAAAATCTACCCTTTTAAATTAATATCCGTCATCTTTGACCTAAAATCTACCCTTTAAATTAATATTCAACAATTTTATTTATTCTTTTAGTACAAATTGGAATCGTTTGGCGAGAAGAGAGAATCAGTTCATAGGTACACAGGCTATTACGGTATGATATCTTTTTTTTTTTTTTTTTTTCAAATTAATGTAGAATTAAAAAGTCAATGTTTATTACCATTTTTACAAATTATTTTGTTAACTATTAATTAATTATGTCTAAGTTTTACTTTTATTTTTAAATTAAAAATATTTTACGAATTCGTAAATTTACGTAGAAATATAATTGCATCTTGTAACTTGTTATCTATAAAATTAAATTAATTATACATAATTATTATATATTTAAATTAATTATCGATAATTGTTATTAATATATTATATATTTAAATTAATTATCTATAAATAAGAAAATAAAATTTATTTAAGAAATAATTTTATTGTTACTTTTTTTAAAAGCAATTAAAATATATTTATTAAAACGGGAATTGTTTACGTACTAGAGCGTATTACAGATTTCGATATTTTGTAAAAAGAAATAATGACCGGAAAACTAAATAATTTTAAGGGTTCTTTATGATTTCAATATTTTTCTAAGACTTCTAAATTCACTTGAATTATAATTCCTGATTTTAATTTATGCAAGAAAAAAAAGGAACAGCAAATTTTCAGAATATCTCTTAGATAGATAGAATAAATGTAAAGCACCAATCTACATTTACATTTTACCAACATTTTATTTGACATCACAAGTTATGTAAAAAAAAACCTTTGGATTTCAGCAGAAAAGTATTAAAAAAAACAATATAAAAAACATTTTATTTAATATTTTGTAAAAAGGGAATTCAAGTTGATGTCCAATAAAAAGAAAGTACTGGAATGTTTTTTAAGCAGACAAGGAATTTGAGCATATATTAGCATATTGCATATTGTAGAACAGGAATTTTTAACACTTCTTTTTTTTCCACAAATCTCTTTTTTTTTTAAATAATAACTTTAAATTGTTAAAACAAAATCAAAATTATGCTATTATATTAAAGGCCAATTAACATACGGTTCATTATTAATGTACTTTTCCTTATAAGCATTAAATAAAAATATAATACATTATTAATTTCAAGATAATTCAGCTTTTATTATAAAATGTCAACGCACGTGATGATGTAGTTTATCTTAATTTTGATTCTGCAACAGATTTCTGTTCTGTTATTTCTATCAATCATCATCATCAATAGCGCGACAGCCCAGAGCGGGCCAAGACTTTCCTTTGAAGAGATTTCATGTATTCCTATGGGTGATAATGTTCCTCCAATTCTTGACTTAAAATACAGCAAAATCTTTTTCAATTGCGTCTATTCATCGCAACTTGGGTTGTCCTCTTCCTCTTTGTCCCTGTGGCTTTGCCAAAACAAGCCTTTTTATAGGGTTTAAAGCATTCATTTTAAATACAGGGGTAGCCCAATTTAATCTATTGATCTTAATAAATTTTATAATATCTGGTTCTGGTAAATTTCTGCGTTGTACCGTCTTCTCCAACAATCACTTTCTCTAACACCTACAAGAATAGTCCTTAAAAACGTCCGCTCAAATATACCCAAATGGATCTCATCAGATCTTGCCAAAGTCCAAGTTTCAGAGCCATAGACGAAAATAGGTCTAATGAGGAGTTTATATAACAAGAATTTAGTTTTTCTACTTATGAACTGTGATTTAAACATATTTCTTAATGTTATTTCTATTGATAAACATTTTAACATGATGACTAATTTATATAAAACAAAAATAAATTTAG
Organism: Caerostris darwini; assembly: GCA_021605075.1. NCBI lineage: Eukaryota > Metazoa > Arthropoda > Arachnida > Araneae > Araneidae > Caerostris > Caerostris darwini. Next base: position 5,249 of record BPLQ01012706.1, on the reverse strand, counting down.
GACGATAACAGAATATCTTCCCGGAAGATTGGAGAAAGATCCAGTTCTTTTTAACCAGGTGATTATGTTACGAATCATGTTAATGTTACATGGTACTCTGCTATCAAAACGGTGACGAAATTTTCCCTGTGCTTGAATAATTTATCTTTCACTGAAATTCAAAAACTCAATGAGTTTAACTCTTTTCTTGACACTTTACCTGCTATCAAAACGGTGACGAAATTTTCGCTGTGTTTTAATAATTTATCTTTCACTGAAACTGTGCTAAGTGAAAAACGGTGACGAAATTTTTCCTGTGTTTGAATAATTTATCTTTCACTGAAATTCAAAACTCAATGAGTTTAACTCTTTTCTTGACACTTTACCTGCTATCAAAACGGTGACGAAATTTTCGCTGTGTTTGAATAATTTATCTTTCACTGAAACTCTGCTATGAAAACGGTGACGAAATTTTCCCTGTGTTTGAATAATTTATCTTTCACTGAAATTCAAAAACTCAATGAGTTTAACTCTTTTCTTGACACTTTACCTGCTATCAAAACGGTGACGAAATTTTCGCTGTGTTTTAAAAATTTATCTTTCACTGAAACTGTGCTATGAAAACGGTGACGAAATTTTCCCCTGTGTTTGAATAATTTATCTTTCACTGAAATTCAAAAACTCAATGAGTTTAACTCTTTTCTTGACACTTTACCTGCTATCAAAACGGTGACGAAATTTTCGCTGTGTTTGAATAATTTATCTTTCACTGAAACTATCAAAACGGTGACGAAATTTTCCCTCTGTTTGAATAATTTATCTTTCACTGAAATTCAAAACTCAATGAGTTTAACTCTTTTCTTGACACTTTACCTGCTATCAAAACGGTGACGAAATTTTCGCTGTGTTTGAATAATTTATCTTTCCACTGAAACTGATGAAAACGGTGACGAAATTTTCCCCTGTGTTTGAATAATTTATCTTTCACTGAAAATCAAAAACTCAATGAGTTTAACTCTTTTCTTGACACTTTACCTGCTATCAAAACGGTGACGAAATTTTCGCTGTGTTTGAATAATTTATCTTTCACTGAAACTCTGCTATGAAAACGGTGACGAAATTTCCCTGTGTTTGAATAATTTATCTTTCACTGAAATTCAAAAACTCAATGAGTTTAACTCTTTTCTTGACACTTTACCTGCTATCAAAACGGTGACGAAATTTTCGCTGTGTTTGAATAATTTATCTTTCACTGAAACTGTGCTATGAAAACGGTGACGAAATTTTCCCTCTGTGTTTGAATAATTTATCTTTCACTGAAATTCAAAACTCAATGAGTTTAACTCTTTCTTGACACTTTACCTGCTATCAAAACGGTGACGAAATTTTCGCTGTGTTTGAATAATTTATCTTTCACTGAAACTGTGCTATGAAAACGGTGACGAAATTTTCCTGTGTTTGAATAATTTATCTTTCACTGAAATTCAAAACTCAATGGTTTAACTCTTTTCTTGACACTTTACCTATCAAAACGGTGACGAAATTTTCGCTGTGTTTGAATAATTTATCTTTCACTGAAACTGTGCTATGAAAACGGTGACGAAATTTTCCTGTGTTTGAATAATTTATCTTTCACTGAAATTCAAAAACTCAATGAGTTTAACTCTTTTCTTGACACTTTACCTGCTATCAAAACGGTGACGAAATTTTCGCTGTGTTTTAATAATTTATCTTTCACTGAAACTCTGCTAGGAAAAAACGGTGACGAAATTTTCCCTGTGTTTGAATAATTTATCTTTCACTGAAATTCAAAAACTCAATGAGTTTAACTCTTTTCTTGACACTTTACCTGCTATCAAAACGGTGACGAAATTTTCGCTGTGTTTTAATAATTTATCTTTCACTGAAACTGTGCAATGAAAACGGTGACGAAATTTTCCCTGTGTTTGAATAATTTATCTTTCACTGAAATTCAAAAACTCAATGAGTTTAACTCTTTTTCTTGACACTTTACCTGATATCAAAACGGTGACGAAATTTTCGCTGTGTTTTTAATAATTTATCTTTCACTGAAACTGTGCTATGAAAACGGTGACGAAATTTTCCCTGTGTTTGAATAATTTATCTTTCACTGAAATTCAAAAACTCAATGAGTTTAACTCTTTTCTTGACACTTTACCTGCTATCAAAACGGTGACGAAATTTTCGCTGTGTTTGAATAATTTATCTTTCACTGAAACTCTGCTATGAAAACGGTGACGAAATTTTCCCTGTGTTTGAATAATTTATCTTTCACTGAAATTCAAACACTCAATGAGTTTAACTCTTTTCTTGACACTTTACCTGATATCAAAACGGTGACGAAATTTTCGCTGTGTTTTAATAATTTATCTTTCACTGAAACTGTGCTATGAAAACGGTGACGAAATTTTCCCTGTGTTTGAATAATTTATCTTTCACTGAAATTCAAAAACTCAATGAGTTTAACTCTTTTCTTGACACTTTACCTGATATCAAAACGGTGACGAAATTTTCGCTGTGTTTGAATAATTTATCTTTCACTGAAACTGTGCTATGAAAACGGTGACGAAATTTTCCCTGTGTTTGAATAATTTATCTTTCACTGAAATTCAAAAACTCAATGAGTTTAACTCTTTTCTTGACACTTTACCTGCTATCAAAAACGGTGACGAAATTTTCGCTGTGTTTGAATAATTTATCTTTCACTGAAACTCTGCTATGAAAACGGTGACGAAATTTTCCCTGTGTTTGAATAATTTATGTTTCACTGAAATTCAAAAAACTCAATGAGTTTAACTCTTTTCTTGACACTTTACCTGATATCAAAACGGTGACGAAATTTTCGCTGTGTTTTAATAATTTATCTTTCACTGAAACTGTGCTATGAAAACGGTGACGAAATTTTCCCCTGTGTTTGAATAATTTATCTTTCACTGAAATTCAAAAACTCAATGAGTTTAACTCTTTTCTTGACACTTTACCTGCTATCAAAACGGTGACGAAATTTTCGCTGTGTTTGAATAATTTATCTTTCACTGAAACTCTGCTATGAAAACGGTGACGAAATTTTCCCTGTGTTTGAATAATTTATCTTTCACTGAAATTTAAAACTCAATGAGTTTAACTCTTTTCTTGACACTTTACCTGCTATCAAAACGGTGACGAAATTTTCGCTGTGTTTTAATAATTTATCTTTCACTGAAACTCTGCTATGAAAACGGTGACGAAATTTTCCCTGTGTTTGAATAATTTATCTTTCACTGAAATTCAAAAGTCAATGAGTTTAACTCTTTTCTTGACACTTTACCTGCTAGCAAAACGGTGACGAAATTTTCGCTGTGTTTGAATAATTTATCTTTCACTGAAACTCTGCTATGAAAACGGTGACGAAATTTTCCCTGTGTTTGAATAATTTATCTTTCACTGAAATTCAAAAACTCAATGAGTTTAACTCTTTTCTTGACACTTTACCTGCTATCAAAACGGTGACGAAATTTTCGCTGTGTTTGAATAATTTATCTTTCACTGAAACTCTGCTATGAAAACGGTGACGAAATTTTCCCTGTGTTTGAATAATTTATCTTTCACTGAAATTCAAAAACTCAATGAGTTTAACTCTTTTCTTGACACTTTACCTGCTATCAAAACGGTGACGAAATTTTAGCTGTGTTTTAATAATTTATCTTTCACTGAAACTCTGCTATGAAAACGGTGACGAAATTTTCCCTGTGTTTGAATAATTTATCTTTCACTGAAATTCAAAAACTCAATGAGTTTAACTCTTTTTCTTGACACTTTACCTGCTATCAAAACGGTGACGAAATTTTCGCTGTGTTTGAATAATTTATCTTTCACTGAAACTCTGCTATGAAAACGGTGACGAAATTTTCCCTGTGTTTGAATAATTTATCTTTCACTGAAATTCAAAAACTCAATGAGTTTAACTCTTTTCTTGACACTTTACCTGCTATCAAAACGGTGACGAAATTTTCGCTGTGTTTGAATAATTTATCTTTCACTGAAACTCTGCTATGAAAACGGTGACGAAATTTTCCTGTGTTTGAATAATTTATCTTTCACTGAAATTCAAAAACTCAATGAGTTTAACTCTTTTCTTGACACTTTACCTGCTATCAAAACGGTGACGAAATTTTCGCTGTGTTTGAATAATTTTATCTTTCACTGAAACTCTGCTATGAAAACGGTGACGAAATTTTCCCTGTGTTTGAATAATTTATCTTTCACTGAAATTCAAAAACTCAATGAGTTTAACTCTTTTCTTGACACTTTACCTGCTATCAAAACGGTGACGAAATTTTCGCTGTGTTTGAATAATTTATCTTTCACTGAAACTGTGCTATGAAAACGGTGACGAAATTTTCCCTGTGTTTGAATAATTTATCTTTCCACTGAAATTAAAACTCAATGAGTTTAACTCTTTTCTTGACACTTTACCTGCTATCAAAACGGTGACGAAATTTTCGCTGTGTTTGAATAATTTATCTTTCACTGAAACTCTGCTATGAAAACGGTGACGAAATTTTCCTGTGTTTGAATAATTTATCTTTCACTGAAATTCAAAACTCAATGAGTTTAACTCTTTTCTTGACACTTTACCTGCTATCAAAACGGTTGACGAAATTTTCGCTGTGTTTTTTAATAATTTATCTTTCACTGAAACTCTGCTATGAAAACGGTGACGAAATTTTTCCCTGTGTTTTTGAATAATTTATCTTTTTCACTGAAATTCAAAAAGTCAATGAGTTTAACTCTTTTCTGACACTTTTACCTGCTATCAAAACGGTGACGAAATTTTCGCTGTGTTTGAATAATTTATCTTTCACTGAAACTCTGCTATGAAAACGGTGACGAAATTTTCCCTGTGTTTGAATAATTCTTATCTTTCACTGAAATTCAAAAACTCAATGAGTTTAACTCTTTTCTGACACTTTACCAATAAAACGGTGACGAAATTTTCGCTGTGTTTTAATAATTTATCTTTCACCGAAACTCTGCTATGAAAACGGTATGAGTCTGAAATTTTCCCCTGTGTTTGAATAATTTATCTTTCACTGTGGAAATTCAAAAACTCAATGAGTTTAACTCTTCTTGACACTTTACCTGCTATCAAAACGGTGACGGGAAATTTTCGCTGTGTTTTTGAATAATTTATCTTTCACTGAAACTCTGCTATGAAACGGTGACGAAATTTTCCCTGTGTTTGAATAATTTATCTTTCACTGAAATTC
>BPLQ01012705.1:0-193415 GCA_021605075.1 Caerostris darwini | reverse complement strand
AAAAAATTTGATACAACAAAAAAAAAATTAGTTCCTCCCCCTCAAATGAGAAATAATATGTGATTTTTAAAATATTTAATAAAGAATTCATTGTATGTTGAAATTCATTGTCTTAATTCATTCCTTAGTCGGATATTTAATTGTAATTTAAACTTTTTATCACTTTCAGATAGTATATTAAGGTAAATTATGGCAAATGTTTGTTATAATTTTATTCATGACAAAAATAAAATCAGAAGGAAATGGTTTGTCCACCATAAATTTGTTCTACAATATTCATAAATAAGAATAATAGATATAAAAAATATATAAATATTCTTACGTTTATTCTGAGAAGGAGGGTACAAGAAAAAGAATTTAAAAATTGCCACATGCTATCTTTGAAATTGTTTGTTAAAAATTTAGATGCAAAAATGTGGATTCAATGTAATAGACATTCTATGATGCCCCCTTAGTGACTAAAATTAGATTGGTAAGGAAAGGGTATGTCCCCTGTAAATCTTTAGACCGAAATGTCTTTCCGTTCATTCTGAGAAAGAGAGAACAACGAAAAGAATTTTAAACTGCCACATTTCTTTTACAAGAGTTAGCGATTTTTTTGCTTAATTCATGCAAATAAAAGAGAAATAGCAAAGAAGTGACATATTTGACAAAATTAATTTATTTATATATATATTACTTTTGAATTCAAGAAATTAATATAACAAATTTTAAGTTTACCTACCAGGATTGCGCCAAAATCCTACGACAATATTTTGGTTTTTTTTTGTACCAGAGGAACTAATTTCTTTATTTTGCTTAAGTGACACATAAAACGCTACAATGACTAGAAATGAAGCAACCTACATTTATACACCAAATTCTTTAATTAAGCCACTTGACGCAGGTACTTTATATTACTTTCTGTTATTTTAAACACGTTACATTTATTCCGTTCCAATTTTTGTAAACCTATGGGCACTGGAATGCCTGCTTGTAGCAATACTTGGCTAAATATTTCTCCTCCGTGATCAAATTGTCTGTATTGAAGGAATCCCAATTACACGCCGGTCCTCCCTCGGGTAACCAACCGGCAATCCTAACTCAATCTTTTTCCCATGTGGGGCTCCACAGTGCCGGGAGCGATAAAGAGTCTCGATTCAATGTTTTCATCATTCAGCATTCATCGAGTGGAAACACGCGCCAACCTTTTATTTCCCATTCGATTAATTCGCGCAATAAAAATGGCGAGTAATTAAATTTCCCACACAATGACATTCGTGTGTTTGCTCACAGATTTTGTAACAAGATTTGATTCGCTAACTTTCTATAGGCGACACTGCAGATAAATTCTTTCAAAACATTTCATTAGTTTGGTACTGTGTTTTATTTTGCATGAATAGGTTAATTTAGATGAATTTCAGTTAAAATCAATTGTCAATGAAGAGATTCTTACTTTATGTAGTTGTGTAATAAAAATTTGGACTTTTCTTGGAAATCTTTGTATGGTAGTTTAATAGTTTAATTGATTACCTAATTCGGATTATGCTTTTAAGGGGGGTCATTTGTATTAAATTTACACAAAAGAAACTTGAATTTTATCAGTAAACTGTAGGAACATGCATTCTTGATTGCAAATTTAATTTCAGAATCCAGTATACTAATTAATGCATAAATATATAGAAAGCCAATTTAAATTTCCATATTTGTTATGTAAACATTATCTGGTTATTGTCAAGGGAATATTTATTGTTTTACTTATAAAAAATATTAATGTCCTTTTTGTCAGTGGGCCAAATACGACTCACTGATAAGTAGTAACTGGCAAGCCAAACTTTAGGCATTCTATATCTTTCTATTTCAATTGTCGAAACTGGTAAACATGGTCAACTACCAGTTGTATTTCAAATACATGAAATACGGAAAATATTATGGATGCAAACGTAACAAACAGGCAATTAGAAGCAACGCCCTTCAATTAGGTGAAAAACATAATAAAAATTTATGGATATAAGTATTCCAAATACTATTATATATATATTTTTACAATTATCTCTCAGCTGGCTAATTTTCCTATATGTTATGTGCATTTAGGAGTATTTTATGTATGTTCGATTGCCCATGTTAGTAAGAAGAACTATTTTCAACTTCAAATAATAAACTTAATATTTCTAAAGATTAATAAACCAACTTGTGCAATAAATTTTAAAAATAGCTATATCTCAAACAATTCAATTAAATTTTTATGATGTGGCAAGGTAAAAATAACATTTAATTTCTTCAAAAGAAAGCAATATAGCATTTAAATAGATTAAATTTTAATAAAAAAAACAACAGAATTTTAATTTTCCCGGGTTTTTCTAATATGGCTGGATTTACTTCTTGCAATTAAAGTAATAAAAAAATATGTTTCCTATTTTGATCTAATTTTTTATTTGTATTTAGCTGTGGTCTTCGGTATAGTATGTATTGTAACTATTGATAATAAAAGATTTTGGCATACCTGGTGTACGATTTCCGAACTTGGATTCCACTCAGAAACTCGATAGGTCATCCAACAACTGTCATTATGCCGAAGACGAACATGATTCATTTTTAGGTTGGAATGTCTTTAAGTTGGGCTTGTGGGGGAAGATGCGATTCCCACATATGTCTTTAAAGATGTATCTTAAAAACTGCAGTGCGACAGTGACGATGCTGCGCAGTAGGGTCTTCAGTACATCTTGTATAATGCTGAATCTAATGCATTTATATTCAAGTGAAATAATTCTAGCCCTATTCTATAGAATTTAATTCTAGCCCATTTCGCATTTTACTAATTGGATCTCCGGGTTATTACAATAATAGGAAAATATTTCCTAGAAAAATAACCTGTCGATTGTGATAAATAAAAGCATTTGTTATGAAGATATGCTTGTTTTCAGTTTTATTTCATTTTCTTTTAAATGAGCAAAAAAAAAAAAAAAAAAAAACTTCTTACAACGAAAAAAATTTAGTTTTTTTTCCCCCAAAGTGAGATATAATCTGTGTAGTTTTTGAAATATTTTATAAAAAATTCATTGTATTCTGGAATTTTTTATCTCAATTCATTCTTTTAGTCAAATATTTAATTATAACTTAAACTTTTTGTCACTTTGACATTAAGGGAAATTATGGCAATGTTTGTTATAATTTTATTCATGGCCAAAGTAAGATCAGCAAATAAAGGTTTAGTCCGCAATAAATCTTATTATTTTTCAGTTTCGCCGGGACTCGAAACTGAAACCTGCGGTACTGAGCACCACAGCAGTAGTTACTCGGCCACCTGGCCCCTTTCTGGGAAAGGATAGAACAATGAAAATTTTTAAACTGCCACCAGCTATCCTTGAAAGTGTTTTTTAAAATTTACATGCAAAAATGTGGATTCATTGTCACAGACATCCTGTGATGCTTCCTTAGTAACTTTGAATTTGTTATGCATCTGCCATTCTACTGGAGAATAACTTAGTTGACATAGGTAACACTTTTGCGCGTTATGTGACAGGATTGTAAATTTTGATAGAAATATCGATACATTCATTTTAAAGCATTTTAAGTTGCCCCGGAAATATTTAATTTCAATTAATATATCGTTTTATTGAAAATTTTTGTTAATTTTTGGTTATTTGTTTTCAAGGAACGTTTTTTATTTGCGGTAGAAGGCCAAAGAAATTCGTTTTTTATGCAATGATTCTAAAATATTGCCAATTTGATAATATTTGGACTATCTTTAAGACAAATTGACAAATTTGATGTCGTTATCGAATGATGGTTATATGATTTAATGCAAACGTATGTATAATATTGTCGAAATAATAACTTTAAATATTGAGGGAAAATTTTTTTTTTCTTATTTTTTTTCTTTTCTTATGTTTACATATTTTTCTTTTTTCTGTATTTCTCAAATATTTAGATTAATAAACCAGTTTGTGCTGTAAAATTAGAAAAAAAAAGTTACATCTCAACCAATTCAATTAAATTTTTAAGATTTGGTTACGTAAAAATATTTCTTTTTCGAAATAAAATAAAATATTTAAATAGCATTAATTGGAAAAAAAATATTTCTTTTTTCCCGGATTTTTCTAATATGGCTGGAATTACATTTTGCAATGAAAGTAATAAAAAAAAAAAATCAAATTCGTATTTATATGTAATTTTTTTATTTGTATGTAGCTGTGTTCTTCTGTTTAGTATTATATTAACCGTTAATAATAAATGATTTTGATAATGCCTGGTGTGAGATTTCCGAATTTAGATTCCCGTTAAAAACTCGATAGGCATTGCTTATAAGACAGCTGTCGAATTTATGCCGAAGATATCACCATGTATCTTTAGGCTGGAATGTCTTTACAGTAGGCTTGTACAAGACGATGCGAATCCCCCATATGCCATAAAGATGTTAAAAATTACAAAAATATATGAAGAGTAATATAAATTGCTTATTACAAAACTTTCTTCAGAATATATTAAATAGCATATAGAATTAAACTAACGTCTGTATTGTTCGACCACCGAGAGCGTAAAAAATTGTCAAGTCGTTAAGTGGGATGGAATGGCGTCATAGGGAGGGAAATGCTATTCTAAAAGGAATTTTAATAATTAAAATATTACATTACACGATATTAAAAGAAAAATTAGATGAAAAACAATTCTGCATTTAGTAGCTTTTTACAATGGATCTACTTCACAATTTGGGATATTTCATGTATTTCATTTTGTAAATTCAAACGATAAATTACTTCCAGGAAAAATATTCCAATGTCATGTATTCTATTTTGTAAATGCAAATTATACACTACTTCAAGGAAAAAAATTCCAATTTCATGTATTTCATTTTTTTAATGCAAACGTACTTTTTTCCCTAAAAAAAAATTCCAGTTTCATGTATTTCATTTTGTAGGTACAAATGATAAACTACATGAAGGAAAAAAATTTTTACATTTTATATATTTCATTTTCTAAATGCAAACGATAAACTTCTTGACGGAAAAGAAATTCCTATTTCACGTATTTCATTTTGTAAATGCAAACGTTAATCTACTTCAAGGACAAATTTCTAAATTCATGTATTTCATACAGTAAATGCAAACAATGAACTGATCCAAAGAAAAAAAATTACACTTTCATGTATTTTACTTTGTAAATGCAAATGAATAACTACTTCAAGGGAAAAAAATCCAATGTATTCATGTATTTCATATTGTAAATACAAACAATATGAAATATTCTGTTGTTCAATTTTAAAATATTGTATATTTTATTGTTATTTTCTACCTCAAAAGAAAAAAAAAATCAGATTACATGTATTTCCTTTTTATAAATGCAGAAGATAAATTACTCCAAGGAAAAAAATTCTAATTTCATGAATTTCCTTTCGTATATGCAAACATTAAACTACTTCAAGGAAAAATTTCTAATTTCAGGTATTACATTTTGTAAATGCAAAAGATAAATTACCTCAAGAAAAAAAAAATTTCGATTTCACGTAGTTCATTTATGCAAATACAAACGTTAAATGTTTCCAAGGAAAAAAATTCTAATTTCATATACTTCGTTTTGTAAATGCAAATGATAAACTAGCTTGAAGGAAAAAATTACAATATCATTTTGTAATGTATAATTTCATTTAAAGTAAATTACTTCAAAAGTAAGTGATTCCAATTTCATTTTGTAACTGCAAGCGATAAACTATTTCAAAGGAAAGAAATTCAAATGTCATGTATTACAAAAATATACTGTAGGTTTTTCCTTTTAATAAAACGTGGACGTCTGCTGACGTATTTGTGAGTGGCACTTTTGATCTTTCGAAATACTTTTTCTAGAAGAATTCCACCGCGCTCATATTGCAAATCCTAAAGAACGGCTAAAGAACCCTAGCCTTTTCCCAAAAGTAGAAAGCGAGAAATGCGGATTGTATCCGCTGTTTCTGATTCACGTGTAAATAAAGTGAAATGAAGCCGTGAAACCATAAAAAAAAAAGTTCCTGGCGGTTTTGTGTACTTCCACGTGAGGCTCACAGACTTCTCTGGAAATTGATTTCTTGCGTCGTACTTTACACGCCGCCTACCGCGTTCCCGCCTCGGGGCCTGCTTCGAAGTGAAGAGAAATGAGGTGAATAGGTCGGTATTTTAGGTCAGTCGTTGAGACTGTTTACGCCAGTGCTTTTCAATCTCAGAAAGAGAAACTGATGTTAAAATGGTTTGATAAATATAACTTTAAAATCACAGAAGAAATATCAAAACATATCCTGTATTGTATTAGTTTTCATCAGTCATGTAAAATATTTATTATTATATTTAAATATTCATAAATAAATTCGTATTTTTCTTCATTTAGTCGACTATCAATTTCTTTAAGTAAATAATTTTGTAAAACAATTTTTTATATTTCATTGTTTATTCTTGTCAGATTCCTAACCTAGTTGTGTGGAGGATATGGACCACAACATGAGGACTGAGGTATGAATTAGCTAGTGTCTGTTGCAGTCAAAAACGAGGAGACTGGATGGTGATTGTGACAGAAAATGCATAGTTTGTCGAGTTGATAGTCACATAGATTGTTGGGAGTTTTTCGGTTTTTCTGTGTTATGATATGCAATATCAAAAGAGTTCTTCCAAAAGCCAAAGTCCTCCATATAATGATAGGTTGTTCGTGAATTCTATGAGTGGAACTCTAAAGAGAGGCTTTTTTAAGCTTGTGAGGGGCACATTGACTTTTAAATCTTTGGACTCATTAAATTTTTGCCTGGTTTAAACTGACTAAATCAATTTAAAATCAATCATCTGTTACTAAGTATATGCGAATGTCATGTATTTTATTTTGTCAATGCAAACAATAAACTACGTTAAAATAAATTCCAATTTCATGTAGTCCATTTTTGTAACTGCAAAAGTTAAACTATTTCAAAGGAAAGTAATTCAAATGTCATGTATTACAAAAATATACTGTAGGCTTTTCCTTTTAATAAAACGTGGACGTCTGCTGACGTATTTTTGAGTGACACTTTTGATCTTTCGAAATACTTTTTTCAAGAGAATTCCACCGCGCTCATATTGCAAATCCTAAAGAACCCGAGCTTTTTCCCAAAAGTAGAAAGCGACGAATGCGGATTGAAATCTCACATCCGCTGTTTCTGATTCACGTGTAAATAAAGTGAAATGAAGCCCTGAAACCGTAAAAAAAAAAGTTCCTGGTGGTTTTATGTACTTCCACGTGACGTTCTGGAATTCTCTGGAAATTGATTTCTTGCGTCATACTTTACAGGCCGCCTGCCGCTTTCCCGCCTCGGGGCCTGCTTCGAAGTGAAGGGAAGTGAATAAGCAACAACCGAAACAGCGATCGGTATTTTGGGACTCGGCTGGATTAAAGACAGGGGGGAAAAAATTGGTGACGTTGGAGATTGTTTACGCCAGTGCTCTTAAATCTCAAAAAGAGAAACCGAATTTAAAATGGTTTGATAAATGTACCTTTAAAATCACAGAAGAAAGATCAAAGCATATCCTGTATTATATTAGTTTTAGTCAGTCATGTAAAATATTTATTATTATATTTAAATATTCATAAATAAATTCGTATTTTTCTTTATTTCTTTATTCTTTAAGCAAATATGTTTAAGAAATATGCAAATATGTGTTGTTCGTGAGATGTATGGGTGGAATTCTCAAACGAGGCTTATCTAAGCATATGAGGTGCACGTTGATCTTTTAATTTTTAAACTCACTGAATTTGTCTGGTTGAAACTGACTAATTCAATTGAAAATTAATAACCAGTTAGTAAGTATACAAAAATATATCGTATATTTTCGAATACGCATAAGCCTAAGGTGCTTTTTTTGTTATGCTTTCACTAAAGTTGAAACACGTATATAAACCGAAATGAAAATTAGCTCTATATAACTGAAGATTTTTTACTGTAAACATGTAAATGAGAAACAAATCATTTTGGCAAAAAGTTTATAAAACTGAAATCCGCACATTTCAGTTTATTATGTGTGAACATACTGTGCTGGGCGAAAACATATTGGAGTATACCAATGTTCATTAACCCAAGAAATTTATGAATCAATTGTTCAGAATACTACAAGAAACATTAAATTCAACAGCCATGGAAATACAGTAAAGTTTGACAAACTTAGAACTTCATTAAGAAGCAATTACGAAGCATTAACAAATTCTATAACAAAATTCAATAGCATTAACAAATTCAATATTATAATCCAATATTATTAACGAATTCAATAATATAATTCAGTTTTATCAGTTAATATATTTTTATCAAATAGAAGCATAATTTAAATTTAATGGTATAACTAATGAAGATACGGCATTATATATATATATATAACGCCGTATCTTCATTATCTATCTTATCTTGCCGTATCTTACCAAAATCTTGTAATATTAACTTCTTGGATTCAAAATTAATATATATATATATATATATATATATATATTATTTTTGAATCCAAGAAGTTAATATTACAAGATTTTGGTTTACCTGCTAGAATTCCCCTTAACTCCAAAGAAAATTTAAATCTTTTTGTACAAGTCGAAATAACTTCGTTTTCTGTTCAAGTGACACATAAAACGCTACAATCACTAGAAATTAAGTAATATTACTTTTATACTCCAAACTTTTTAATTAAGTCTCTTAACGCAGATACTTTAAAATACTTTTGGTTATTTTAAACATGCTACATTTATTCCGTTCCAATTTCTGTAAACCTATGGGCACTGGAATGCCTGCTTGCAACAATACTCGGCTAAATATTTCTCCTCCGTGATCAAATTGTCTGCATTGAATGAATCCCAATTACACGCCAGCCCTCTCTCGGGTAACTAACCGGCAATGCTAACTCGATCCTTTTCCACGCAGGGCTCCCACAATGCTGGAAGCGATAAAGTCTCTGAATTCAATGGATTCATCACTCAGCATTCATTGAGTGGAAACACGCGCCAACCTTTTATTTCCCATTCGATTAATTCGCGCAATAAAAATGGCGAGTAATTAAATTTCCACATAATGACATTCGTGTGTTTGCTCACAGATTTTGCAACAAGATTTGATTCGCTAACTCTCTACAGGCGACGCTGCAGATAAATTCTTTCAAAGCATTTCATTAGGTTGAGGCTGTTTTATTTTGAATGAATGGGTTAATTTAGATGCATTTCACTTGAAATCAGTTGTCGATGGACAGATTCTTGCTTTATGTATCTGCATGATAAAGCTTGGGCTTTTCTTGTAAATTTTAATAGGGTAGTTTTGATTACTTAATTCTGAATATTCTTTTAAGGGGGGTCATTTTTTTGTAAATTTACACGAAAAAACTTGATTTATACCAGAGAGCTGTAGAAATATGTGTTTTTGATAGCACAATGAACTACAGAATCCAGAAGATTAATTAATTCCTCAATATATGGAAAGCCAATTTTAAAGACATGCATAATCATTCGTAAATATAAACATTATCTATTTTCCAATTAATTAATTAATTAATTCCAATTCCATGTATTTCATTTTGTAAATGCAAACATTAAACTTTTTTTATGGAAAAAAAAATCCAATTTCATGCGTTTCAATTTGTAAATGTATAATTTCATGTATTTCTTATACGATAAATTACTTCAAAAGAAAGTAATTTCAATTGCATTTATTTCATTTTTTAAATACAAGCGATAAACTATTCCAAAGGAAAGTATTTCGAATGTCTTGTATTACAAATATATAGTGTAGGCTTTTCCTTTTAATGAAACGTGGACGTCTGCTGCATATTTTTGAGTGGCACTTTTGATCGATCGAAATGCTCTTTTTTCAGAAGTATTCCACCGCGCTCATATTGCAAATCCTAAAGAACCCGAGCTTTTTCCCAAATGTAGAAAGCGAGGAATGCGGATTGAAATCTCGTATCCGCTGTTTCTGATTCACGTGTAAATAAAGTGAAATGAATCCCTGAAACCGTAAAAGAAAAGTTCCTTGGGCGGTTTTGTTCAACGTGACGCTCACAGACTTCTCTGGAAATTGATTTCTTGCGTCGGACTTTACACGCCGCCTACCGCGTTCCCGCCTCGGGGACTGCTTCGAAGTGAAGGGAAGTGAACAGGTAACAACCGAAACAGCGTTCGGTATTTTAGGACACGGCTGGATTAAAGAAAGGGGGGGAAATGGTGACGTTGGAGATTGTTTACGCCAGTGCTTTTAAATTTCAAAAAGAGAAACTGAAGTTAAAATGGTTTGATAATTATACCTTTAAAATCACAGAAGAACGAGCAAAGCATATATTGTAAAAGTCAAGTTAAAATATTTCTTAAATTTATTATTATATTTAAACATTCATATATAAATTTGCAAATATTAAGAAATATGCAAATATGTGTTGTTCGTGCCATGTATGGGTGGAACTCTAAAACGAGGCTTATCTAAGCATGCGAGGTGCATGTTGTTCTATCAATTTTTAAACTCACTATATTTGCCTAGTTTAAACTGACTACTTCAATTGAAAATTCATAATCTTTTATTAGGTATACAAATATATATCGTATATTTCCGAATACAAATCGATTCAAGCATATATGTGGTAGATGTGCCGAAGGTGCTCTTTTTCTTATGCTTTCACTAAAGTTGAAACCCGTATATAAATCGAAATGAAAATTAGCTCTATATAACTGAAGATTGTTTACTGTAAACATGTAAATGTGAAGCAAATCATGTTGACTAAAAGTTTAAAAAACAGAAATCCGCACACTTTAATTTATTATGCGTGAACATATTGTGCTGGGCGAATACATATGGGTGTATACCAATGTTCATTAACCCAAGAAATTTGTGAATCAATTGGTCAGAATAATACAAGAAACATTACATTCAATAGCCACGGCATTTTAAGAAAGAAATTTACACGAAAAAACTTGATTTCTACCGAAAAGCTGTAGAAAAATGTATTCTTGATTGCAAATTTAGCTACAGAACAAAAAAATGTAAAAACTAAAGTTAAAAATTTTAGTGATATTTCCATCGCTAAAATTTTTAACTGAGTTTTAAATGGCATAAATCTATTAAGACTTTTCAAAGCTTTTGTTTAAAACATTAGAATAGAATGGAAAACAATCATATTGATTTCTTTTTTAGAATTTGAGTGAAACGCTTTTTTAAATAACATTAAACACTTTTTAACCATTAACAATAAATTTTTGACAAAACTTCATTTTTTTGTGACTAATCCTCAGTGTTCTGCAGTGCGAGACGGATAACCCATGAGTAATCTACTCATGGATGGAGGGAAAGGGGGCAGCTTCTGTTGTGATGGAGCACCCGTAGATAGAAGTCTGGCTTGGCTCCGTGACGCTCTTTACAGTGAAATGAGACCGGGACCAACGGCTTAAAGTGGATTCCGAACCACTACAAACATCCTTGCCACCGAGCGCCAGAGCGCTATACACTCGGCCATTCAGGCCCAACTTCATTTTTAATATCGTCGGTTTAAATTAGATCTCTATCCTGACATCATTTTAAATAGAAATTATCAGAGAAGTATTTCAATAATTTGCTAAGTTTTAAACAATTGGAATTAAATGTAACTTAAATATAATTTTTAAATAAATTAATTTAAAATGTTTTTTTTGTCTATTTGTATCCTTTATATTTTGACAAAAGAATCTGGTTAAATAAAATGCCAATTCAGCAAAAAAAAAAAAAAAAAATAATAATAATAATGATTGCTTGTCTGGATACAGTTACGTAAATGCCACCTTAAACTAAATTCCTGCGACGAATTAGCTCAATTCTCGTTCTCAAGTCGTTAAAAAAAAGTTCCCTTCACTTGGTATGTCTTGAGCTTAACGAAGAAGTCTAAGGGGAAAAAAAAATAGTTGACTTTTGAAAAAGTTGCCGCAGTACTAAAGAATTGTCCAGGGATTTCCAAATTGTATTTAGTAATGAGCAAAGTTTGTGAGGACACCTTATTTATAAAGCAATTGAATTTAGAAAATTGGAGCCATTGAAGCATTTCATTTATTGCGGTTTTCATTCTTTACTGTTAATTCTAACCGATCAATCAACAACCAATAATGATGATTACTGATTTATACATGTTTTATAATTGTTCATTATTATTGAATAATACACGAGTTTAATTGATCTTTAAAGAGCATTTTTTTTTTTAAATAAAATTTTTATAACCGTATGAAATTGTAATTTTTTAAAATCGTAACTATAAATAATCTATTAATTTATAGTCAACAATAATAATCATTGCTTATCATCAAACAGTAATGTTTATGAATGTTGAATATTAATTAATAGATCATTTAAGATAACTGATTATCTCTGATTAAAACTAAGGAGTGATAATAACTTACAAATAATTATTTCTTGTTATCAATTACTGATCATGATTATTCATTAATAAATAATTTTTGATCATTGTTCATCACTGATTAATAGATAATTGTTGATCACAGATAAGGACGGGTTAATAGATGATTCTTGATTACTGATCCTGACTAATAAACTAATGATTTCTGATTTCTGATTATCACTGATTATTTATTGAGTTTCAATCAATGATGATGATTTATGATTATTGGTTATCATTGATTAATTATTGAATTTCAATGAATGATGATGATTACACGAAGATTATGATTTATGGTTGATGATCATCTCTGATTAGAACTTATTTCTTTTGATAACTGATAAACATGCAATTATTGATTGGCAAACATTGATGTTGACTGCTTATTAGCATAGGATTTATGATTCCTTATCACTGATTAATATGTGATCTACGATTACTTATCATCATTGATTAAAACTTATTGCTAATAAAAATTATTACAGTTACTATGATTACTTAAAAGACGAATAGCACAAAGGAAAAAAAAAATTCTAATTTCATCTATTTCCTTTACCATAAATTACTTCAAAAGAAATTAATTTCAGTTTAAATTTGAAACTTTCCGATTTCATGTATTTCATTTTGTAAATGCAAACGATAAATTATCTCAAGGAAAACAAAATTCCAACTTCATGTACTTCATTTTGTATATTATTTAAACGGGAAATTTCCTCAAGGAAAAAAATTCCAATTTCATGTATTTCATTTCGTAAATGCAAGCGATAAATTATCTCAAGGAAAAAAAATTCCAATTTCATGTATTTAATTTTGTAAATGCAAAAACGTTTTCAAGGAAACAAATTCCAATTTTATGTATTTCACTGTGTAAATGCAATTATTAAACTACTTGAAGAAAAAAAAATTCAATTTCATGTATTTCCTTTTGTAAATGCAACCGATAAACTACTTCAAAGGAAAGTAATTCAAATGTCATGTATTACAAAAATATACTGTAGGCGTTTCCTTTTAATAAAACGTGGACGTCTGCTGAGTGACTATTTGTGAGTGGCACTTTTGATATTTCGAAATACTTTTTTTCAGAAGAATTCCACCGCGCTCATATTGCAAATTCTAAAGAACGTCTAAAGAACCCGAGCTTATTTCCAAAAGTAGAAAGCGAGGAATGCGGATTGAAAATCTTGCATCCGCTGTTTTTGATTCACGCGTAAATAAAGTGAAATGAAGCCATGAAACCATAAAAAAAAATTCCTTGCGGTTTTGTGTACTTCCACGTGAGGCTCACAGACTTCCCTGGAAATTGATTTCTTACATCATACTTTACACGCCGCCTACCGTGTTCCCGCCTCGGGGCCTGCTTCGAAGTGAAGTGAAATGAATAGGTAACAACCGAAACAGCGATCGCTATTTTAGGACTCGGCTGGATTAAAGACAGGGGGAAAAATGGTGACGTTGGAGATTGTTTACGCCAGTGCTTTTCAATCTCAAAAAGAGAAACTCGAGTTAAAATGGTTTGATAAATATACCTTCAAAATCACAGACGAAAGATCAAAGCATATATTGTAAAAGCCAAGTTAAAATACTTCTTAAATTTATTATTATATTTAAATATTTTAGAAATAAATTTGTATTTTTCTTTATTTAATCGACTATCAATTCCTTTAAGCAAATATGTTTAAAAAATATGCAAATATGTGCCATGTATGGGTGGAACTCTAAAACGAGGCTGATCTAAACATGTGAGGTATACGTTGATCTTTTAATTTTTAAACTCACTAAATTTGTCTAGTTTAAACTGACTAATTCAATTGAAAATCAATAACCTGTTATTAAGTATATATATCATATATTTCCGAATACAAGCCGATTCAGACATAAGCCTAAGGTGCTTTTTTTCTTATACTGTCAGTAAAATTGAAATCTGTATATAAATCCGAATTGAAAATTAGCTCTATATAACTGAAGATTGTTTACTTGTAAACATGTAAATGTGAAACAAATAATTTTGGCAAAAAGTTTATAAAACTGAAATCCGCACACTTCAATTTATTATTTGTGAACATACTGTGCTGAGCGAATACATGTGGGAGTATACCAATGTTCATTAACCCAAGAAATTTATGAATCAATTGATTAGAATATTTCCAGAACTATTAAAATCAATAGCCACGACAATATACTAAAGTTTGATAACCCTCTAACTTCAAGAGAAAGCAATTATTTGAAATACTACAAGAAGCACAACTAAATTCAATAGCCACGAAAATATAACATTGTTCATTAACTCAAGAAATTTATGAAGCAATTGGTCAGAATACAACAAGAACTATGAAATTCCACAGCCATAGGAATCTACTAAACGCTGACAACATTAGAACTTCATTCAGAAGCAATTGTTCAAAATACTTTACGAAGCATTAACAAATTCAATAACAAAATTCAATAGCCTTAACAAATTGTATAATATAATTCAGTTTTATCAGTTAATATAGTTTTATCAGATACAAGTACAATTTAAAATTAACGGTATAACTAATGAAGATACTACACAACTACATTATACACATACGCATACACACATATATATATATATATATTCTTTTTGAATCCAAAAAGTTAATTATACAAGATTTAAGTTTATCTGCCAGAATGGTCCCTACATCCCAAGACAATCTATATCTTTTATTTGTACCAGATGAAATATTTTCTTTATTTTCACATAAAACTCTACGATCACTATAAATGCAGCAACCTACATTTATACTCCAAATTCTTTAATTAAGCCATTTGACGCAGACCCTTTAAATTACTTTCGGTTATTTTAAACATGTTACATTTATTCCGTTCCAATTTTTGTAAACCTATGTGCACCGGAATGCCTGCTTGTAGCAATACTTGGCTAAATATTTCTCCTCCGTGATCAAATTGTCTGCATTGAATGAATCCCAATTACACGCTAGTCCTCCCTCGGGTAACCAACCGGCAATGCTAACTCAATTCTTTTCCCACGTACGGCTCCCACAATGCTAGGAGCAATAAAGAGTCTCGATTCAATGGATTAATCACTGAGCATTCATCGAGTGGAAACACGCGCCAACCTTTTATTTCCCATTCGATTAACTCGTTGCAATAAAAATGGCGAGTAATTAAATTTCCACACAATGACATTCGTGTGTTTGCTCACAGATTTTGTAACAAGATTTGATTCGCTAACTTTCTACAGATGACACTGCAGATAAATTCTTTCAAAGCATTTTATGAGTTTGATGCTGTTTTGTTTTGCATGAATATGTTAATTTAGATGAATTTCAGATAAAATCAGTTGTCAATGCAAAGATTCTTGATTTATGCAGTTGGGTAATAAAAATTTGGTGTTTCCTTGAAATTTTTGTATGGCAGTTTAATTAATTACTTAATTCTGAATATTCTTTTAAGAGGAGTCATTTATGCTAAATTTCCATGAACGAAAATTGATTTTTACCAGAAAACTGTAGAAATATGCATTCTTGATTGCACAATCAGCTTCAGAATCCAGTATACTAATTAATTCATAAATATATGGAAAGCCAATTTAAAGTTTAGACCATTCGTATTTGGTATGTAAACACTATCTGATTATTTTCAAAGCAATAGTTACTATGAAGAATATTAAAATTGTTCTTTTGATATGGAAGCATGATGGATAACATATAAGAAATGAAATCCGTGGGCCAAATGTTGACTCACTGATAAGTAATCCCAACACGCCAAATGTTAGGCATTCTTTATATATCTATTTAAATTGTCCAAACTGGTAAACATGGTCAACTACCAGTTGTATTACCAATACATGACACGGCCAACTCGGAAAGTATTATGGATGCAAACTTAACAAATCAGCAATGAAAATCAACTCTGTTTATTTAGGTAAAAAATATAACAAAGTATATGGATGTAAGCAATCCAGTTCATTTATAAACTGACAAATTACTCTATATGTTACTTGCAATTAGGAGTATTTTAAATATGTCCAGCTGCCCATATTTGTCAGAACGACTATTTTCAGTTTTAAAAAATAATAAAACTTCAGAAGAATTCAGATTAATAAACCAACTTGCTCAGTAAATTTTAAAAGTAGCTGTACCTCAACTAATTCAATTAAATTTTTAAGATTTGGTAAATGAAAAATGTTATCAAGTTTCTTCAAAAAAACTAATATAAAATTTAAATAGAGTAAATATAAAAAAAAAAAAAAAAAACAGAATTTCTAATTTTTTGGAATTTCTTCTAATATTTCTGGATTTACTTTTTGCAATGATGGCAATAAAAAAATTGCTTCGTACTTACAACTTTCTAAAGCATTATAATGCACATTTTAACAAAAGAAAAATTATGTTATGAAACACAATGCCCTCAACACCAAAAGTCCATTTTAATTAAAAAAAAAATATATATCAGTTTTTTTTCCTTAGTAATTAACAAACAATGAAATATAGTTTAAACTTATTCGAGCGAATAACAAGGAAGAAAAATTTTAATGAGGATTTGTAAGACATGTTCTTTTTTCTTTAATAATTTGCGCCCATTTCGCATTTTATTAATTGAATCTCCGGGTTATTACAATAATAGGAAAATATTTCCTAAAAAAAAAAGAAGTTGCCAATGGTGATAAATAAAAGCATTTCTTACGAAGATATGCTTGTTTTCAGTTTTCGTTCTTTCTTTTTAAAATGGGGAAAAAAAAAATTGAAACAATGAAATAAATTTAGTTTTTTTCACCAAATAAGATGTGTTGGGTTTTTTAAAATATTTAAAAAAGAATTCATTGTATTTTGAAATTTATTATCTTAATTCATATATTTAGTCAAATATTTAATAGTAACTGAACTTTTTATCACACTGAGATAGTTTATTAAGGAAAATTATGGCAAATGTTTTTTCCAATTTCATTCATGACCAAAATACACTGAAGTGACAAAAGTCATGGGATAGCAATATGCAAATTTTCAGATGGCGGATTAGAGATTTTCAGATAAATGCGCAGTGCTTTCCCAGAGCTTTCATTTCTGTTCAAGTTATTCATGTGAAGAGGTACACGGAAGATATTACTGAAGGTATTATTCATGTGAAGAGGTACACTGGTACTGTGATACACTGAAGTGACAAAAGTCATGTGATAGCAATATGCAAATTTTCAGATGGCAGTAGCATCGCGTAGAACAGGTATAAATGCGCAGTGCTTTCGCAGAGCTTTCATTTCTGTTCAAGTCATTCATGTGAAGAGGTTTTGACGTGATGATGACCGCACGACGGGAATCAACAGACTTTGAACGCGGAATGTTAGTTGGAGCTAGACGCATGGGTCATGCCATTTCGGAAATCGTTAGGGAATTCAACATTCCCAGATTAAGAGGTATAACACGATAGAGGTTACCACGATATTAAGAGGTATCCCATGATTTTTGTCACTTCAGTGTATGATCAGCAATTAAAAGGTTTGTCGACAATAAATCTTGTTCTAGAATTGTTAATAAATAAGAATAACAAACATAGAAATTTAGAAATAAATCTAGAAATGTTCTGTCGTTGTTTCTGAAAAAGAGGTAACAAGGAAAGAATTTAAAATCGCCACGAGATATCGTTGAAAGTGTTGTTCAAAATGTGGTTCCAAAAATAGGGATTGATTTTAGTAGACCTTCTATGATGCGCTCTTAGTAACGCTGAATATGTTATGCATCAGCCATTCTACTGGCGAATAACTTAGTTGACTTAGGTAATCCTTTTGCTAGCGCCCCTATAAATATTTATTTAATCTCAATTAATGTATCGTTTTATTGACTATTACTACTAATTTTTCAATATTTGTTTTCAAAGAAGGCTTTTGATTTGTAGTAGAATGCCAAATAAACTTTTTTTTCATGCAATGAAACTAAAATATTGCCAATTTGTTCATAGTTCGACTATCTTTAAGACAAATCGATAAATTTGATGACATTATCGAATAATGATTGCATAATTTGTTGGAAATGTATGTATTTCCATTAAATAATAACTTGAACAAATTTGAAATGATAACTTTAAATACTGAGGGGAAATGTTTTTTCTTACGCCAATAGTGATAAATAAAAGCATTTGTTATGAAGATATGCTTGTTTTCAGATTTTTTTTTCTTTTTTAAATGAAAAAAAATTATACTTTGAAAAATATTTAGATCCCCCCAAATGAGATTTAATAAGTGTTTTTTAAATATTTAATAAAGAATTCAATGTACTTTGGAAATTATCATCTTAATTCATTCCTTTAGACATATATTTAATTGTAACTTAAACTTTTTATCACTTTGAGATAATTTATCAAAGGAAATTAGGGCAAATGTTTGTTATAATTTTATTCATGATTAAAATAAGATTATGTCCATAGTAAATCTTTATACCGAAATGCCTTTCCGTTCATTCTAAGAAGAAGAAAACAAGGAAAATAAAATAAAACTGCCACATTACTTTTACAAGATTTTGCGATTTTTTTGCTTAATTCATGCAAATGAAAGAGAAATAGCAAAGAAGTGACATATTTGACAAAATTAATTTATTTATATATATATTACTTTTGAATTCAAGAAATTAATATAACAAATTTTAAGTTTACCTACCAGGATTGCGCCAAAATCCTACGACAATATTTTTTTTTTGTTTTTTTTTTGTACCAGAGGAATTAATTTCCTTATTTTGCTCAAGTGACACATAAAACGCTACAATGACTAGAAATGAAGCAACCTACATTTATACACCAAATTCTTTAACTACGTCTCTTAACGCAGATACTTCCAATTACTTTTGGTTATTTTAAATTAGTACCATTTAGTCCGTTTTAATTTTTGTAAACTATGTGCACCGGAATGACTGCCTATAGGAATATTTGACTAAATATTTCTCCTCCGTGATCAAATTGTCTGCATTGAATGAATCCCAATTACAGGCCAGTCCTCCCCTGGGTAACTAACCGACAATGCTAACTCAATCCTTTTCCCACGTAGGGCTCCCACAATGCTGGAAGCGATAAAGAGTCTCGATTCAATGGTTTCATCACTGAGCATTCATCGAGTGGAAACACGCGCCAACCTTTTATTTCCCATTCGATTAATTCGTTGCAATAAAAATGGCGAGTAATTAAATGTCCACACAATGACATTCGTGTTTTTGCTCACAGATTTTGCAACAAGATTTGATTCACTAACTTTCTACAGGGGACACTGCAGATAAAGTCTTTCAAAGCATTTGATTAGTTTGATGATATTTAGTTTTGCATGAATAGGCTAATTTTGATGAATTGTAGGTAAAATCAGTTGTCAATGAAGAGATACTTTATGTAGTTGTGTAATAAAAATTGGGGCTTTTCTTGGAAATCTTTGTATGGTAGTTTAATTGTTTACTTAATTCTGAATATCCTTTTAAGTGGGGTCCTTTGTATTGAATTTACACAAAGGAAAGTTCATTTTTACCAGAAAACTGTAAGAACATGTATTCTTGATTGCACATTCAACTTCAGAATCCAGTATACTAATCAATTCATGAATGTGTATAGCCAATTTAAAAAATATATAGAGAGAAAGTCAGTTTAATGTTTAGATCATTTGTATTTGTAATGGTAGAATTATCTGGTAAATTTCAAGGGAATATTTATTGTTTTAATTATGAAAAATATTAAAATTGTGCTTTTGATGGATAATATGTAAGACAGGAAGTCCGTGGAACTCCCTGATAAATAGACTCTGTCATGCCAAGCGTTAGGCATTCTTTATATGTCTATTTCAATTGTTCGAACTGGTAAACATGGCTAACTAAAAGTTATATTTCATATACATGACAAGACCAGCTCGGAAAGTATTATGGATGCAAACTTAACAAATCGGCAATGAAAACCAACTCCATACATTTAGTTAAAAAACTTACGACAAAAATATATGGATATAAATATTCAAAATTTAAACAATTATTTATCCTCTGGTAAATTTCCCCATGTGTAACGTGCAGTTAGAAGTTGATCAGTTCGCTCAATTAATATAACCATGCAGTTAGTATTTTAATGTGCAATTAGTATTTATGTATGCTCGACTGCCCATTATTGCAAGAAAGCTTTAAAAAATAATAAATCTTCAGAAAAGATTAATAATTCAGATTAGAAAGCAAATTTTAATAATAGCTATATTTCAACCAATTCAATTAAATTATTATGATTTGGTAAGGGAAAAATAACATTAAATTACTTCAAAAGAAAGCAATATACTATTTAAATAGCATAAGTTGGAATAAAAAAAAAACGTGTTTTCATTTTCATGGATTTTTCTAATATGGCTGGATTTCCTTTTTGCAGTGATAGTAATAAAAACTCTGCTTTGCATTTATATCAAATTTTTTTAAATCTATGTAGGTATGTTTTCTGTATAGTATTTAAGATAACCATTGATGATAAGAGGTTTTGACATACCTGGTGTAAGATTCCCGAACTTAGATTCCCCTTAGAAACTCGATAAGCCATCCGGCAGCTGTCATGTCTTTGCCGAAAAAGGCACGATGTATTTTTAGGCTGGAATATCTTTATGTTGGTATTGTGGATGAAGATGCAATTCACCGTGCTTGTAGTGGATTCCCTCCCATGTGGGCATCTATGGAAATGAAATTGCTGATCTGCTCGCTAGGGAAGGTTGCGAACTTCCCAAAGCTTCTTCTTCCAATCTGTCAGCTTCAGAGGTTCATTCCATGACTTTACCCAGAGTGAATACCGCTTGGAGGTCGCCACCCATTCATGAATGGTACGCCGCAAAATATCCTTGTATGTTCTTGCAGTGCTTGTATAATGCTGAATCTAATACATTTCTGCTCTAGTGGCAAATGAGTTTAAGTACTCGGTATCTGAGCGCAACATCAACGCTTTGGATGTGTAAAACGCAAAGTAACTTGTATATTTTCATGAAATCCAATTCCGCTCAATCACAACACTTTAGAACTCGTAACGCAGGTTATAATCCGATTCGAAACTGCGCACTAATTCATGTTAGCATTATCGTGTTATGATTACACCTGAACCGATTACACCTGAACCACTTAATACTGAATAGTTCTAGCAACAGTAAAATAACACATAAATTTAAAATTGGAGAAATATAATATTTATGTATAAAATTCGTAGTAGTGAGTGTGGAATCGGATTTAATCTCTAAATAAAAAATGATCTCGACCGTTACAGATAATGCTTTCCTGAGTAAAGTACTATAGTTTTTTTCTATTTGCTTCTTTTGTTCAGTAGTTTTTGCCTACACACACTAATGTCATATTGGAATGGAGAAAATGAGTGTATAACCATGTTCTTTAAAATTTCTAATTCCTTTTTGTATGATATTTATGCTTTTTTCCGATCAATATAATAAATATAATTTTTTAATAAATAATTTTATAATTTTTATAAAATTATTTATTAATTTTATAATAAATCACTAAAAAAAAATTCCAATTTGAAAAAATATCTACAAAAAAATCTTAAAAACACTTATAATAAAGAAAAGTTCAAAGAATGGATAAATAATCAAATAAGTAAATATTGTTAAATTTAAAAAAGCGATTGTTATCAAGATATTCCTAACATATCATATTTGTAAACAATTCTAAGAAAAAATCATTCCGTTAAAAGTTAAGGTGTTTTAGATTAGGACTCTTTACAACATTGTAAAACATCATAATGCACATTTTAACAAAAGAAAAACGATGTTATGGAAAAACAATACCATCAACATTAAAAAGTCAATTTTAATTCAAAATCGAAAAAAAAATTCAGCTTTATTTTCTTTCTTAGTAGTTAACAAACAATGAAATGTAGATTAAACTTATTCGAGCTAATAATAGGGAAGAAAAATTTTAATGAGGATTTGTAAAACATGGGGTTTTTTTAAATATTTTGCGCCCATTTCACATTTTACTTATTGGATCTAAGTGTTATTGAAATAATAGGAAAATATTTCCTAGAAAAAAAATAAGCTGTCAATGGTGATGAATAAAAGCATTTGTTATGAAAATATGCTTGTTTTCAGTTTTCTTTTCTTTTTTAAATGAACAAAAAAAAAAAAATTGATACAACAAACAAAAAATACTTTTTTTCCCCAAATGAGATTTAATATGTGTTGTTTGTTTAATATGTGTTGTTTGTAATAATTTCTATTACGACTAAAATTAGATTGGTAAGGAAAGGACATGTACACAGTAAATCTTTATACCGAAATGTCTTCCTGTTCCTTCTGAGAAAGAGAGAACAAAGAATAGAATTTAAAACTGCCGCATTTCTTTTACAAGATATTGCGATTTTTTGATTAATTCATGTAAATAAAACAGAAATAGCAAAGAAGTTATATGATATTTGGCAAAATTAATATATATATATATATATATATATATTACTTTTGAATCCAAGAAGTTAATATAACAAGTTTTAAGTTTACCTGCCAGGATTGCGCCAAAATCCTAAGACAATTTAAATCTTTTTTGTACCATAGGAATTAATTTCTTTATTTTGCCAAGTGACACATAAAATGCTAAAATCCCTAGAAATGAAGCAACCTATTTTTACACACCAAACACTTTAATTATGTCTCTTAACACAGACACTTTAAATTACCTTTGGTTATTTTAAACATGTTACATTTATTCCGTTCCAATTTTTGTAAACCTATGTTCACCGGAATGCCTGCTTGCAACAATACTTGGCTAAATATTTCTCCTCCGTGATCAAATTGTCTACATTGAATGAATCCCAATTACACGCCAGCCCTCTCTCGGGTAACAAAACGGCAATGCTAACTCGATCCTTTCCCACGTAGGCCTCCACAGTGCTGGAAACGATAAAGAGTCTCGATTCAATGTATTCATCACTCAGCATTCATCGAGTGGAAACACGCGCCAACCTTTTATTTCCCATTCGATTAATTCTTTGCAATAAAAATGGCGAGTAATTAAATTTCCACACAATGACATTCGTGTGTTTGCTCACAGATTTTGTGACAAGATTTGATTCGTTAAATATCTACAGGTGACACTGCAGATAAAATTCTTTCAAAACATTTCATTAGTTAGATGATGTTTAGTTTTGCATGAATAGGTTAATTTAGATGAGTTTCAGTTAAAATCACTTGTTAATGAAGAGATTCTTACTTTATGTAGTTGCGTAAAAAAAATTTAGGCTTTTCTTGGAAATCTTTGTATGCTAGTTTAATTAAGTAATTAATTCTGAATATCTTCTGTAGCCATTAACATTAAATTAACTCAAAAAAACTATAGCCAATTTAATATATATATATATATATATATATAAAGCCAGTTTAAATTTCAGATCATTTGTATTTGTTATGGTAGCATTTCTCATGAAATTTCCTCATGAAATAAATTTCCGATTTCATGTGTTTCATTTAGTAAATACAAGCGAAAAACTATTTCAAGAAAAAAAAAATCCAATTTCATGTGTCAAACCTTTGCATTTACAAAATGAAATACATTAAATAGGATTCTTTTTCTTCTTGAAATAGTTTAACGTTTGCATTTACAAAATGAAAATACTTCAAAGAAAAAAAATCCAATTTCATATATTTCATTTTGTAAATGCAAACATTAAACTACTTCAAGAAAAAAACATTCCAATTTCATACATTTCATTTAGTAAATGTATAATTTCATGTATTTCATTTACGATAAATTACTTTAAAAAAAAGTAATTTCAGTTTCATTTTGTAAATGCAAGCGATAAACTATTTCAAAGGAAAGTAATTCAAATGTCATGTATTACAAAAATATAGTGTAGGCTTTTCCTTTTAATAAAACGTGGACGTCTGCTGACGTATTTGTGAGTGGCACTTTTGATCTTTCGAAATACTTTTTTTCTAGAATAATTCCACCGCGCTCATATTGCAAATCCTAAAGAACGCTTAAAGAACCCGAGCTTTTTCCCAAAAGTAGAAAGCGAGGAATGCGGATTGAAAATCTTGTACCCGCTGTTTCTGATTCACGTGTAAATAAAGTGAAATGAAGCCGTGAAACCATAAAAAAAAGTTCCTGGCGGTTTTGTGTGCTTTCACGTGACGCTCACAGACTTCTCTGGAAATTGATTTCTTGCGTCGTACTTTAAAGCCGCCTACCGCGTTCCCGCCTCGGGGCCTGCTACGATGTGAAGTGAAGTGAAGAGGTAACAACCAAAACAGCGATCGGTATTTTAGGACTCGGCTGGATTAAAGACAGGGGGAAGGAAATGGTGACGTTGGAGATTTTGATATTGAAAAGCATCGGCGTAAACAAAGAGAAACCGAAGTTAAAATGGTTTAATAAATATACCTTTAAAATCACAGGAGAAAGTTCAAAGCATATTCTGTATTGTATTCGTTTTCATCAGCTATGTAAAATATTTGTTATTATATTTAAATATTCATAAATAAATTTGTATTTTTCCTTATTTAATCGACTATTAATTTCTTTAAGTAAATATTTTTTGTAAAACATTTTTTTTATATTTCATTGTTTATTCTTGTCTGATTCCTAACCAAGTTGTGAAGAGGTTATGGACGACAACATAATGACTGAGGTTCAAATTACCTAGTGTCTGTTGCAGTCAAAAACGAGGAGATTCGATGGTGATTGTGACAGCATGTGTACAGTTTGTCGAGTTGATAATCAGATTTCTTGTTGGGATTTTTTTGGTTTTTCTCTGTTACGACATGCATAATCAAAAGAGTCCTTCCAAAAGCAATGTTCTCCATACAATGGCGTGTTCTTCGTGGGATGGAATTCTAAAACGTGGTGATTGTGACAGTAAGTGTATAATTTGTCGATTCGATAGTCACACAGCTTGTTGGGAGTTTTTCGGGTTTTTCGGGTTTACTTTTTTTTTCGGAGTTTTTGGGAGTTTTTCGGTTATGATATGCAATATCAAAAGAGTTCTTCCAAAAGCCAATGTCCTCCCTGTAATGACATGTTGTCCGTGAATTGTATGGGTGGAACTCTACAGAGAGGCTTATCTAAGCTTGTGAGGGGCACATTGTTTTTTTAATCTTTGAACTCATTAAATTTGTTGCCTAGTTTAAACTGACTAAATCAATTTAAAATTAACAATCTGTTACTAAGTATATAGATACATATATATTGTATGGACTACCTCAACAAAAATTCGAATGTCGTGTATTTTATTTTGTAAATGCAAACAATAAACTACGTCAAAATAAATTCCAATTTCATGTAGTCAATTTTTGTAAATGCAAAAGCTAAACTATTTCAAAGGAAAGTAATTCAAATGTCATGTATTACAAAAATATACTGCAGGCTTTGGCTTTTAATAAAACATGGACGTCTGCTGACATATTTGTGAATGGCACTTTTGATCTTTCGAAATACTTTTTTTTCTAGAAGAATTCCACCGCGCTCATATTGCAAATCCTAAAGAACCCGATCCTTTTTCCCAAAAGTAAAAAGCGAGGAATGCGGATTGAAATCTTGTATCCGCTGTTTCTGATTCACGTGTAAATAAAGTGAACTGAATCCCTGAAACCGTAAAAAAAAGTTCCTGGCGGTTTTGTGTACTTCCACGTGACTCTCACAGACTTCTCTGGAAATTGATTTCTTGCGTCGTACTTTACACGCCGCCTGCCGCCGTTCCCGCCTCGGGGTCTGCTTCGAACTGAAGTGAAGTGAATAGGTAACAACCGAAACAGCGATAGGTATTTTAGGACACGGCTGGATTAAAGAAAGGGGGGGAAATGGGGACGTTGGAGATTGTTTACGCCAGTGCTTTTCAATCTCAGAAAGAGAAACTGAATTTAAAATAGTTTGATAAATATACCTTTAAAATCAGGGAAAAAAGGTCAACACATATCCTGTAAAAATCCAGTTAAAGTCAAGTTTAAATGTTTTTTGAATTTATTATTATACTTACATATTCATAGATAAATTTGTATTTTTTTTTTTTTAATCAACTATTTATTTTCTTCAAGCAAATAATTTTTTTTTTATTTCATGGTTTATACTTGTCTAATTCCTGACCTAGCTATGAGGAGGATATGGCTGGCTAGGGTTAGGATACGCAATAATAAGGATATCGATATCCATCATGAGGACTGAGGTTCGAATCAGATGCTGTCTGTTGCAAAGAAAAATGAGACTCGATGGTGATTGTGGCAGCCTGTGTATAGTTTGTCGAGTCGTTAATCAGATTGCTTTTTGGGAGTTTTTCGGGTGTTCTCTGTTCGACATGAAAAACCAAAAGAGTTCTGCCAAAAGCCAATGTCCTCCGTATAATGACATGTTGTTCGTGAATTGTATGGATGGAACGCTAAAGCGAGCCTTATATAAGCGTGTGAGGTGGACATTGATCTTTTAATCTTTGAACTCATTAAATTTGTTGCCTAGTTTAAAATGGTTAAATCAATTAAAAATCAATTGAACAGTCAGTAACCAGTTATTAAGTATACACATATATATCGTATGTTTCCGAATACAAGCTCATTCATGCATAAGTTTAAGGAATTTTTTTCTTAGCTTTACCTAAAGTTGGAAAACCGTAAGGAAAATAAACTTTATATAACTGAAGATTGTTTTACGTTTACATGTGTACAGTAAACACAGTATTTTGGCAAAAATTTTATAAAACTGAAATCCGCACACGAGTTTCAATTTATAATGTGTGAACATATGGTGCTGGATGAATACATATGGGAGTATACCAATGTTTATTAACCCAAGACATTTATGAATCAATTGGTGAGAATACTACATGAACGATCAAATTCAATAGCAATGGGAATCTACCAAAGTTTGATAACCCTGAACTTCCTCGGGTAACCTGAACTTCATGAAAAAGCAATTGTTCAAAATACTAGAAGAAGAACAGCAAAATTAATAGCCATGGGAATATGACACTGTTCATTAACCCAAGAAATTTATAAAGCAATTGATCAGAATAATTCAAGAACTATTAAATTCAATAGCCACGACAATATACAAAACTTTGATAACCCTGAACTTCCTGACAAAGCAATTTTTTGAAATACAATACTAAATTCAATATCCATGAAAATATAACAATGTTATTTATGTTATGAAAATATAACAATGCTATGTTATTCAACCCAAGATATTTATGAAGACGTTGGTCAGAATACAACCAGAATTATCAAGTTTAACAACCATGGGAATCAACTAAAGTTTGACAATCCTAGAACTTCATTAAGAAGCAATTGTTCAAAATACTTAACGAAGTATTAACAAATACAATAATATAATCCAATATTATTAACAAATTCAATAATATAATATAATTTTATCAGTATATATAGTTTTATTAGATTTCTTTATTTTACTCAAGTGGCACATAAAATGCTACAATCACTAGAAATGTAGCAGCCTGCATTTATGCATCAAACTCTTTAATTAAGTCTCTTAACGCAGATGCTTTAAATTACTTTTGGTTATTTTAGAAATGTTACATTTATTGCGTTCAAATTTTTGTAAACATATGTTCACTGGAACGCCTGCTTGCAACAATACTTAACTAAATATTTCTCCTCTGTGATCAAATTGTCTGCAATGAATGAATTCCAATTACACGCCGGTCTTCCCTCGGGTAAGTAACCGTCAATGCTAACTCGATCCCTTTCCCACGTAGGGCTCCACAGTGCCGGAAGCGATAAAGAGTCTCGATTCAATGGATTCATCACTGAGCATTCATCGAGTGGAACACACGCGCCAAACTTTTATTTCCCATTCGATTAACTCGTTGTGATAAAAATGGCGAGTAATTAAATTTCCACACAATGACATTCGTGTGTTTGCTCACAGATTTTATAACAAGATTTGATTCGCTAACTTTCTACAGACGACACTGCAGATAAATTCTTTCAAAACATTTTATTAGTTTGATGTTTTGTTTTGCATGAATAGGTTAATTTAGATGAATTTCAGTTAAAATCAGTTGCCAATGAAAAGATTCTTGCTTTATGTAGTTGTGCAATAAAAATTTGGACTATTCTTGGAATCCTTTGTATGGTAGTTTAATTGATTACTCAATTCGTAATATCCTTTTAAGTGGGGTCATTTGTATTGAATGTACACAAAAGGAACTTGATTTTTACCAGAAAACTGTAGGAACATGTATTCACATTGATGATTGCATATTCAGCTTCAGAAGCCAGTATAATAATCAATTCATGAATATGTATAGCAAATTTAAAATATATATATATATATATATATATATTTATATAAAGCCAGTTTACATTTTAGATCATTTGTGTTTGTTATGATAGAATTATTTGGTTATTTTCAATTCATATTTATGGTTTTAGTTATAAAAAATTATTGAAATTTATCTTTTGATATGGAAGCTTGAAGGATAACATGTAAGACGAGAAGTCCGTGGGCCAAATGTGACTCACTGATAAGTAGTCCCTGGCATGCCAAACTTAAGGTATTCTTTATATGCCTATTTCAATTGTCTAAATTGGTAAACATGGTCTACTAAAAGTTGTATTTCAAATACATGACCCGGCAATGCTCGAAAACTATTATGGATGCAAACTTAACAATTCGGCATTGAAAACCAACTCCCTTCATTTAGATAAAAAAATATAACAGAAATATATGGATGTAAATATTCCAAATTTCTACAATTATTTATCAGCTGGCAAATTTCCCCATGTGTTACGTGCAATTAGAAGTTGATCAGTACTCGCAATTCCTGTAGCCATGCAGTTAGTATTTTAACGTGCAATTAGTATCTTATGTATACTCGACTGCCCATAATTGCAAGCAAGCTTTAAAAAATAATGAAACTTCAGAAATACTAAGATTAATAAATCAGATTACACAGCAAATTTTAAAAATAGCCATATTTCAACCAATTAAATTAAATTTTTATGATTTGGTAAGGAAAAAAATAATATTAAATTTCTTCAAAAGAAAGCAATATAATATTAATAATAATAGCATAAATTGGAATGAAAAAACCGGGTTTTCATTTTCAAGGATTTTTCTAATATGGCTGGATTAATTTTTTGCAATGATAGTAGTAAAAACTTTACTTTGTATATTTCTATCTAATTTTTTTAATTCTATGTAGCTGGGTTTTCTGTATAGTATTTATGATAACCATTGATAATAAGAGATTTTGACATACCAGGTGTAAAGATTTCCGAACTTGGAATCCCCTTAGAAACACGATAAGTCGTCCGGCAGCTGTCATGTATTTGCCGATAATGGGCACGATGTAGCTTTAGGCTGGAATGTCTTTATGTTTGTATTGTTTAGGAAGATGCAATTCTCACATAAGGCCTTAAAAGCGTATGTTAAAAATTGCAATGGTATAATGAGAATGCTGCGTAGCAATCTCTTCAAGCACACCTTGTATAATGCTGAATCTAATACATTTCTGCTCTAGTGGCAAATGAGTTAAAGTTCTTTGTATTTGAAACAACATCAACGCTTTTGATGCGTATATTGTAAAGTAACTTTTATATTTTTATGAAGACGCCGAACAGGCAGCCTGAATTTGCTTCTCATACACTCCGCCAATGTACCACAGACGCTGTCATTACTACCGTCCAATCTCAACACTTAAGAACTCGTAACGCATGCCATAATCCGATTCGAAACGGTGCACTACTTCATGTTAGCAAGATATCGTGTCATGAGAACACCTGAACCACTTAATACTGAATAGTTTCAACAACAGTAAAATGACACATAAATTTAACATTGGAGAAATATAATATTTATGCATAAAATTCGTAGTAGTGAGTGTGAAATCGGATTTAATCTCTAAATAAAACCATCTCGACCATTACAGATAATGTTTTAGTGAATAAAATATTATAATTTTTTTCTATTTGCTTCTTTTGTTCAGTAATTTTTGCCTATACACACTAGTGTCATATTGGAATGGAGAAAACGAATATATAACCATATTCCTTTTTGCATGATATTTATGCTTTTTTCAATCAACTTAACTATCAATATATCACACAAAAAATGTCTACTTGAAAAAATATCTACAAAAAAAATCTTTAAAAAACTTATACTAAAGAAAAAGTCAAAGAATAGATAAATAATCAAATAAGTAAATATTGTTAAATTTAAAAAAGCGATTGTTATCAAGATATTCCTAACATATCATATTTGTAAACAATTCTAAGAAAAATCATTCCGTTAAAAGTTAAGGTGTTTTAGATTAGAATTCTTTGCAACATTCTAAGACATCATAACGCACATTTTAACAAAAGAAAAACGATGTTATGAAAAACAATACCACCAACACTAAAAGTCCATTTTAATTCTAAATCAGAAAAAAACAATTCAGCTAGGTTTTTATTTCTTAATAATTAACAAACAATGAAATGTAGATTAAATTTATTCGAGCGAATAATAAGGAAGAAAAATTTTAATGAGGATTTGTAAGACATTATTATTATTTTTTTTAATAATCTGCGCCCATTTCGCATTTTACTAATTGGAACTCCGGGTAATTACAATAATAGAAAAACATTTCCTAGAGATAATAAGCTGTCAATGGGGAAAAATAAAAGCATTTATTTTGAAGATATACTTGTTTTCAGATTACTTTTCTTTTTTAAATGAACAAAAAAAAATTTTATACAACAAAAAAAAATTTTTTTGCTTAATTCATGCAAATAAAAGAGAAATAGCAAAGAAGTTATATGATATTTCACAAAATCAATATATTTATATATATATATATATTACCTTTGAATCCAAAAAGTAATTATAAAAATTTTTAAGTTTTACCTGACAGAATTTCCCCCAAATCCTAATACAATCTAAATCTTTTTTGTACCAGGGGAATTAATTTCTTCATTTTGCCCAAGTGACACATGAAACGCTACAATCACTAGAAATGAAGCAACCTACATTCATACACCAAATTCTTTAATTAAGCCTCTTGACGCAGACACTTTAAATTACTTTCGGTTATTTTAAACATGTTACATTTATTCCGTTCCAATTCCTGTAAACCTATGTGCACCGGAATGCCTGCTTGTAGCAATACTTGGCTAAATATTTCTCCTCCGTGATCAAATTGTCTGCATTGAATGAATCCCAATTACACGCCAGTCCTCCCTCGGGTAACCAACCGGCAATGCTAACTCGATCCTTTTCCCATGTAGTGCTCCACAGTGCCGGGAGCGATAAAGAGTCTCGATTCAATGGATTCTTCACTCAGCATTCATCGAGTGGAAACACGCGCCAACCTTTTATTTCCCATTCGATTAATTCGCGCAATAAAAATGGCGAGTAATTAAATTTCCCACACAATGACATTCGTGTGTTTGCTCACAGATTTTGTAACAAGATCTGATTCGCTAACTTTCTATAGGCGACACTGCAGATAAATTCTTTCAAAACATTTCATTAGTTTGGTACTGTGTTTTATTTTGCATGAATAGGTTAATTTAGATGAATTTCAGTTAAAATCATTTGTCAATGGAGAGATTCTTGTTTTATGTAGTTGTGTAATAAAAATTTGGGGCTTTTCTTGGAATTCTTTGTATGGTAATTTAATTAATTACTTAATTCTGAATATTATTTTAAGTGGAGTCATTTATGTTAAATTTAGATAAGAAATAGATACTTGATTTTTATCAGAAAACTGTAGGAACCTGTATTCTTGATTGCAAATTTAGCTTCAGAATCCAGTATACTAATTAATTGATAAATACAAAGAAAAACAATTTAAAAAAATATATAGAAAGCCAATTTAAATTTTAGATCATTTGTACTTGTTATGTTAGCATTATTTAGTTCTTTTGTAGGGAATATTTATTATTTTACTTATAAAAAATTATTAAAATTGTTCTTTTGATATGGAAGCTTGATGGATAACATGCAAATCTGTGGGCCAAATGCGACTCACTGGTTAGTAGTCCCTGAAAGCCAAGCTTTAATCATTCTTTATATGTCTATTTCAATTATCTAAACTGGTAAACATGGTTAGCTACCAGTTGTATTTCAAATACATGATAAGACCATCTTGGAAAGTGTTATGGGTGCAAACTTACCAAATAGATAATGAGCACCAACTCCCTTCTATTATGTAAAAAAACACATATAACAAAATATACTGATGTAAGTAATCCAAATTTCTACAATTATTTATCAGCTGCGAAATTACTCTATATGTTACGTGCAATTAGAAGTATTTAATGTATGTTCGGCTGCCTATATTTGCAAGAATGATTATTTTCAGCTTTAAAAATAATACAGAAAATAATAAAAATAATAAAAACAATATTAATAATATTTTCAGCTTTAAAAATAATAAAAATAATAAAAACAATATTAATAATATTTTCAGCGTTAAAAATAATCTTCAGAAATATTAAGATTAATAAACCAGCTTGTGCAGTAAGTTTTAACAATAGCTATATCTAAACCAATTCAATTAAATTTTTAAGATTTGATAACGGAAAAATGCTATCAATTATCTTCAAAAGAAAGTAATATATTTAAGTAGCGTAAATTGAGGAAAAAAACTGAATTTCAGTTTTTATGGAAGTTTTCTAATACGGCTGGATTTATTTTTTGCAATGATAATAATAAAAAATTCTCCTTAATATTTATATATAATTTTTTTATTTGTATGTAAATATGTTTATCTACATAGTATTTATAGTAATCGTTAATAATAAAAATATATCACATACTTGGTGTTCGAATTTAGATTAATCTTAGAAACTTGACGGTTATGCTTATCGGACAGCTGTCATATCTCTACTGAAGATGGGCACGATGTATCTTTAGGCTTTAATGTCTTTAAGTTGTGCTTGTGGAGGAAGATGCAATCCAACATATGCCCTTGTGGACATTACGTAGCAGGCACTTCTAGTCAACCTTGTATAATGCTGAATCTGATACATTTCTCCTTTAGTGGCAAATGAGTTAAAGTGTTTTGTATTTGAGAACAACATCAACGCTTTTGATGTGTAAAATGTAAGGTTACTGTTGCAAGAAGACGCCCAGCAGGCAGCCTGATTGTCGCTGTTCATACGCTTATGCAATGTATCACAGACACTGTCGCAATTACCTTCTAAATTCATCGACTTAGAATTCGTAACGTATACCACAAGGCGATTCAAAATTCTGCAGTACTTCATATTGGTTAGATACCGTATGACCAGTACATTTGAACCACTCAATACAGAATGAGTCTAACGACAGTATAATAACGCATAAATTTAAAACTTTAGTTATTGGAGAAGTACAGTATTTATGCATATAATTCGCAGTAGTGAGTGTGGAATTGGATTTAATCCCTAAATAAAAAAATGATCTTGGTTGTTACAAATAACATTTTTCTGAATTAAATACTATCACCTTCTTTTGTTTGCTTCTAGTGTTCAGTAATTTTATACGTACACTCTATATTCATGATAAAATGCTTTAAAACAAGTATACGACCATATTGTTGAAAATTTCGAACCACTCTTTGTACTTTGTTCAAGACTTTTTAAAAATTTTTTCAATCAACATAACTATCTATAAATCATGTTATGAGGTGAGAAACCACTATTCTTTTGCGGACAAAAGCCCACCCTGTTACTTAAAAAAAAAAACTTATAATAAAGAAAAATTTAAAGAATAAGTAAACGTTATTAAATTTAAAAAAGCAATTGTTATGAAGATTTTATTAATATAAACAGATTTGTAAACAAATCTAAGCAAAATCTAAAAAAAAAAAAAACATTCCGTAACTAAACTAAGAAAAAAATTAAGATGGTTTAGATTAGAATTCTTTACAACTTTCTAAAAGATTACAATGCATATTTTATTTTAAGAAAAGAAAAATTATGTCATTAAAAACAATATCATCACCACTAAAAGTCCATTTTAATTCAAAATCAGAAAAAAAAAATTTCAGTTTTTTTTCCTTAGTAATTTACAAACTATAAAATGTAGATTAAACTTATTCGAGCGAATAATAGGGAAGAAAAATTTTAATGAGCATTTGTAAGACATGTTTTTTTTTTAATATTTTGCGCCCATTTCGCATTTTACTAATTGGATGTCCGGGTTATTACAATAGTAGGAAAATATTTCCTAGAAAAAATAAGCTGTCAATGGTGATAAATAAAAGCATTTGTTATGAAGATATGCTTGTTTTCAGTTTTCTTTTATTTTTTAAATGAACAAAAAGAAAAAAAAAATGGCTACAACGAAAAAAAACTTAGTTTTTTTTCCCCAAATGAGATTTAATATGTGTTGTTTTTGAAATATTTAATATAGAATTCATTGTATTTTGGAATTTATTGTTAATTTATTCTTTTAGTTATATAATTAAATGTAACTTAAACTTTTTATCACTTTGATATAATTTATAAATGGAAATTATGGCAAATGTTTGTTATAATTTCTATCATGACTAAAATTATAATCGTAAGAAATGAGTTTGTCCATAGTAAATCTTTATACCGAAATGTCTTTCCGTTCATTCAGAGAAAGAGAGAACAAGGAAAAGAATTTAAAACTGCCACATTTCTTTTAAAAGAGTTTGTGATTTTTTTTGTTTAATTCATGCAAATAAAAGAGAAATAGCACAGAAGTGATTTGATATTTGACACAATTAATGTAATATATATATATATTAAATTTTGAATCCAAGAAATTAATATTACAAGATTTAAGTTTACCTGCCAGCATTGGGCCCTAAATCCTAAGAACAATCTAAATATTTTTTGTACCAGATGAAATAGTTTCTTTATTTTCACATAAAACTCTACAATCACTAGAAATAAAGCAACCTACATTTATACACCAAATTCTTTAATTAAGCCACTTCACGCAGATACTTTAAATTACTTTCGGTTATTTTAAACATGTTACATTTATTCCTTTTAAATTTTTGTAAGCCTATGTGCATCGGAATGCCTGCTTGAGCAATACTTGGCTAAATATTTCTACTCCGTGATCAAATTGTCTGTATTGAATGAGTCCCAATTACACGCCAGTCCTCCCCTGGGTAACCAACCGGCAATGCTAACTCAATCCTCTTCCACGTAGGGCTCCACAGTGCTGGAAGCGATAAAGAGTCTCGATTCAATGGATTCATCACTAAGCTTTCATCGAGTGGAAACACGCGCCAACCTTTTATTTCCTTTTCGATTAATTCGTGCAATAAAAATGGCGAGTAATTAAATTTCCCACACAATGACATTCGTGTGTTTGCTCACAGATTTTGCAACAAGATTTGATTTGCTAACTTTCTACATGCGACGCTGCAGAGAAATTCTTTCAAAGCATTTCATTAGATTGAGGCTGTTTTATTTTGTAGGAATAGATTAATTTAGATGAATTTCAGTAAAAATCATTTGCCAATGTAGAGTCTTGCTTTATGTAGTTGTGTAATAAAAATTTAGCTTTTTGTTTAAATCTCCGTATGTTAATTTAATATAAATTGTTTATTACAGAACTTTCTTTAGACTATATTAAATAACATATTGAATTAAACTGACGTATGTATTGTCCAATCATCGAGAGCGTGGATAATTGGCAAGCCGTTAAGAAGGATGGAATGGCGTCATAGGGAGGGAAATGCCATTCTAAATGAAATTTTAACTGCAATAAATGATTTTAATTTTTAATAATTAAAATTTTACATTACACGATATTAAAATAAAAATTAGATAAAAAACAATTCACATTTAGTAGCTTTTAAAAATGGATCCACTTCACAATTTGACACATTTCATGCATTTCACTTTGTAAATGCAAACGTTAAAACACTTCAAGGAAAAAAAATTCTAATTTCTTGTATTTCCTATTGTAAAT
Organism: Caerostris darwini; assembly: GCA_021605075.1. Classification (NCBI taxonomy): domain Eukaryota; kingdom Metazoa; phylum Arthropoda; class Arachnida; order Araneae; family Araneidae; genus Caerostris; species Caerostris darwini. Next base: position 157,234 of record BPLQ01012705.1, on the reverse strand, counting down.
GCAAAAAGTACTCCAAGGAAAAAATTCTAATTTCATGTATTTCATTTTGTAAATGCAAACGTTAAACTTTTTCAAGGGAAAAATTCCAATTTCTTGTATTACATTTATGATAAATTACTTCAAAAGAAAGTAATTCCAATTTCGTGTATTTAATTTATTTCATTTATGATAAATTACTTCAAGAGAAACTAATCCCAATTTCGTGTATTTCATTTATGATAAATTACTTCAAAAGAAAAAAATTTCAATTTCATATATTTCAGTTTGTAAATGCAAATGATAAACTATTTAAAAAAAAAAAGGAATTCAAATGTAGTGTATTACAAAAATATACTGTAGGCTTTTCCTTTTAATAAAACGTGGGCGTCCGCTGACGTATTTCTCAGTGGCACTTTTGATCTTTCGAAATACTTTTTTTTCTCAGAAGTATTCCACCGCGCTCATATTGCAAATCCTGAAGAACGCTTAAAGAACCCGAGCTTTTTCCCAAAAGTAGAAAGCGCGGAATGCGGATTGAAATCTTGTATCCGCTGTTTCTGATTCACGTGTAAATAAAGTGAAATGAAGCCCCTAAGATTTCTCTGGAAATTGATTTCTTGCGTCATACTTTAACGCCGCCTGTCGCGTTCCCGCCTCGGGCCTACTTCGAAGTGAAGTGAATAGGTAAGAACCGAAACAGCAATCGGTATTTTAGGACTCGGATGGATTAAAGACAGGGGGGACAAACATGGTGACGTTGGAGATTGTTTACGCCAGTGGTTTTCAATCTCAAAAAAAGAAACTGAAGTTAAAATGGTTTGATAAATATACCTTTAAAATCACAGAAGAAAGATCAAAGCATATATTGTAAAAGTCAAGTTAAAATATTTCTTAAATTTATTATTATATTTAAATATTCAAAAATAAATTTGTATTTTTCTTTATTTAATCCACTATTAATTTCTTTAAGCAAATATGTTTAAGAAGTATGCAAATATGTGTTGTTCGTGCCATGTATGGGTGGAACTCTAACACGAGGCTTATCTAAGGCTTATCTATCATTAACATTCAATTTACACGAAAAAACCCCAGAAAAGCCAGAAAGTTTTAGAAATCTGTATTCTTGACTCATTCAAATTCAGAATCCCATGTACTAATTAATTCATAAATATACGGAAACTAATTTTAAAAACATGTTTAATCATTCGTATTTCTTATGTAAAAATAATCTAGTTATTATCAAGGAAATATTTATTGTTTTACTTATAAAAAATCTTAAAATTGTGATTTTACTATGGAAGCTTCATGGATAACATGTAAGACTTAGTCCGTGGGCCAAATGTGACTCATTGATAAGTAGTCCCTGGCACTCCAATCTTTAGGCATTCTTTATGTGTCTATTTCCTTTGTCCAAACCAGTAAACATGGGCAACTACCAGTTGTGTTTCAAATACAGGACACGGCATACTCAGAAATATTATGGATGCAAAATTAACCAACAAAAATACGTATGGATATATATGTAAGACGCATATACAAAAATAAATTACATAAACGCACATACAAAAATAAATTACATAAAATTATATACAAAAATAAATTACATAAACGTATATACAAAAATAAATTACATAAACGTATATACAAAAATAAATTACATAAACGTATATACAAAAATAAATTACATAAACGTATATACAAAAATAAATTACATAAACGTATATACAAAAATAAATTTCATAAACGCATATACAAAAATCTATACATAAACGCATATACAAAAATATATACACAAACGCATATACAAAAATATATACATAAACGCATATACAAAAATATATACAAAATAGCAAGTACAAAAATATATATGGAAAAATATATGCATGTAATTATTCTAAATTTCTACAATTTTTTTTCAGCTGGCAAATTTCCACATGATTGATAAACCAGCTTGTTCAGTAATTTTTTCTACACAGTATTTATAGTACTCATTAAAAATAAAAATAAAAATTGACATACCTGGTTTAAGATTTCCAAATCTTAGAAACTTGATAGGTTATGCTTATCCGACAGCTGCCTTGCAGTATGCAGTATTTTACATTTTATAATTTCATGTTTAAATTTTTTTTTAAGGATATGACGCTTATACAAAAAAATGAAGCAAACTGAGAATGCCTACCTTTTTTTTAATTTTTATTTTTTTATAAAATTTGTTAATCTTCAATTATTGAAACAACAATATTGCCGGCAATGTCTAAGAGAAATCCTTTAGCCGGTTAATTAAGATTGTAGTGTGCAGGTTGGGCCCAAAGTTGCAGATTGTAATAGGGTGTGGTTGGGCTGAGATACTGAGATACTTTGTAAATATAGCTATGAATTCTCCTGTCTACGATCGACTGGAGAATTCATAGCTATATTTACAAACGTATAAACAATCCAAACCTTCAATTAGAGGCATATATCATTTAATACATTTAAAGACAAATAATTAATGTTTCAGGAAAGGACTACACTTCTAAGTCGAAAACCGGAAACTCGCCTACTCACAGGATGCGCGAAATATACTTTCTGTCCGGGAGAGAATCTGTAGACCTACTATTGCGCCGGGATGTTTTAAATATATTTCCTCTCGGGATAAGAGACTATAAACCAAATGTTTCTCAGCGGGAGCGCAGAATCTGCTGCACTTCCTGTCTCGAGGCCTACTAACCATTTCTCTTGAATGCTACAGGAGCGTTCTCTTTTCCTTGTGTAGGAGGAAGCACGGTTAGAAGATGACAATTGATAGGATGGAAATAAATAAAGTTATCATAATCTAAAGCTGTCAAACGTCTTAATATGTCTTTAAGTATGCTTCAAAGACTGAGATCCGTTTTAATATACAAATTCAATTTCAAGAAAGCTTCTTCGATGTCAGTCAGGCCTTAAAACTCATTCTGAAGATCGCTTTTAACTCTTTTGTCCAGAGTAAAGATACCGTTATAACCTCAACTCATTTCAAATCATTTAGTCTCACTAGATACGAATATATCTGGTACTATGATACGAATACTTCATCAGAGTCTAGGAATGTATAAAAGACGACCTCTTGTGTGTATCTATCTAAACCAACAACAAAGTTGTGAATATTTACATTGGCCATGAAGAGCTCATTACCTGGGTCAGACATTGAGTTCCTGTACTTTTTAGAGGCCAGTTTCTCTGAAAAGTCATGCCGTGTATTCATTTGGAGAGAATAAGTCACCAAATACTACTGATATAACTATTTTGAAAAATAAAGTTATAGATGAATTATGTTTTGTTCTGGAATCTCTCTGAATGGTCTCACTGACCTACAGCCTGAGCCAATGAGGAACGGTAATTTGGCCAAGATGTTTCATCCAATGTCAAATCGTATGCTGGTGCTGTAGGTTATGAATTATTTCTGTTAGATGATAATGCTCGATATCTCCGAGCTTGGATTCTTGAATACTTTGATGTTCAAAGTTTAGAGCATATGAGATAGTCAGCTCAATTATTATCACAATCTAAGGCCGGGGGATAGTAAACTCAATTATCACAAGTTAATCAATCGCCTAATCTTAATTTTATAGAAATTTTTTTTATCTTATAAAGATCATACACTCATGTCCATAAATTAAGGATAATGAAGTTCAAGCAAAGAAAGAGACAGAAGCAAAACAAATTTGACTTATTTGTAAAGTCTATTTATTAAACAAAAGGTAAAGAGCAAAAAAGATGCTATATGTTTGACATAATTAATAAAAATTGCGATTTTTACTCTCTGGAGCAAATTTCAAGAAAGAACATATTTACAAAAAACAGTATAACATGGTTCGTATGATGGTTAATAAGGAGTATGTCTCCCGGACGATGCAATACAGGCCTTACAACGTTTAGGCATGCTAAGTATCAAATTATCGATCTGATCTTGGGGAATATTACACCACTCATCAAGCAATGCCCTTCGAAGTTCCGGTTGACAGGTGGGAGGGGGTTGACGAGCGGCAATTCGTCGGCGAAGCATATCCCACACATGCTCTATTGGATTCAAGTCCGGTGAGTATGCTGGCCAATCCATACGGGTGATATCCTCCAATTGAAGGCATTCGTCTACAATGTTTGCACGGTGAGGACGGGCGTAGTCATCCATAAACAGAAATTCCGCATCCATGGCGCCCCGAAACAAACGTACATGTTGTTCCAGAATGACATCCCGATAGATGTGGCCTGTCATCGTCACACTCAGGTCAGTTATGGAACCAAGAATAATTCCTCCCCAAACGAGCCATCCTATACCACCGCAACGGTGTCGTTCAATGGTGTTCTCTTGGTGGTAACGGGTACCTGGCGCTCTTCATATGAAAGTCCGACGAGAATCAGACTGCAAACTAAACCTAGACTCGTCGGAAAATATCACACCAGACCACTGTTGCTGTCTCCACAATGCATGCTCTCTACTCCAGGTTAATCGCGGGCGACATTGAGTTGCGGTAAGTGGAACACATCTAACAGGCCTACGAGCATATAGATCAATGTGCCCTGAGCGTCTGTACACGGTCTGCCTTGAAACTGTCGTACCGGTAGCTGAAGAGAGCTGACGAGACAGGTCTGATGCTGTGCTCCGTCTGTTTCTTTTGGCAGTAACTGGTAAATACCGGTCCTCATTCAGCATTGTAACTCGGGGGCGACCTGTGCTGTAACATCTACTCACATTACCATCATCTTGGAATCGTTGTCAAAGCCTGGAGACGACACTCTGGGCGATTCCAAGTTCCTCGGATACTTCCAGCTGGGTACGTCCACATTCCAGTCGTCCGATAACTCTACCCCGTAAAAAATCCTCCAAATGCTTCCCATAACTATGCGGTTATTGCACTGAAAGGCTTTTAAAGCGCTTGTGAAAAATTTTACTTCTTTGCCACCATTCCTTATATACCCCTCTCTTACACTCTCGTCATTGTGACGTACTATCCGCGCCATCTGGTGGTTTCCTGTAATTTGCATAGTCTTCTTCAAGATGTGTGTGATAATTCTACAGGTGAAATTTTTATTTTAGAGTTCAATTTCTGTGTGATTCTGAATTATCCTGAATTTATGGACATGAGTGTACATGCATGTACGGCAACTTATTTAACTGTAAAGGATGTCGAGTTCGTTATTAATTACAACTAAAGGTAAACACATTGCTTATTAAAATGTCTTAATAATTTTTTTAAAAACTCTTTCATGTAATTATTGTTAAAAAGGGTATGCAAATCATGTTGCAATTATGCCAATTCTATAAACAACTGCTTATTTACAACTCCTTCGAATTTTATGTCTGAAGACATGAGATTTGAAAGAATTTATAAATTACAAATTAATAAATTTTGTAAATTAGTAAATTAGTTTTTTTCTCAAATTAATTCATTTATTTACAAATTGAACACAAAAGCAATTTTTATCCAAAATGATAACAGTCAGTGTATTCATTAAATTTATTTTTAAATAAAAGTAATATAAAAATATAATAGCTTATTGGAGATTACAGATCGTAATAATGTACTTTATTTACTAAAAATTAAATATTGATAAATTTAAAATGTAATTCTGCCTGCAATTCTATAAATGAGAAAAATGTATATCAATTACATCAATCAAAGTATATAAATCAATTATCAAGTATATCTATTATTAAATATTTAAACATTTTTTTTTAAAAAATATCCATAGTTGAAATAAAACATACTTGCAAATTTTGTAACGCAAGAACATATAAATCATAATTTTCTCATAAAACAATATTATTTAAATTTTTTTTAAATATCATTTGTCTCTCTATATAAGCTATTTATAGTTATTCTCTTTCTAGAAAAAGGCTACTTATAACGACTATTTTGTGCCCTTTCATAGAAATCTATACTTTAATGTGTTTTTACAAACATCAATTTTATCTGCAGCACTAATTTTCCTGTAAAATTCTATGCTCTCAAAATATATTATCTCTGTAATACTTCTCTTTTTTATAGAGTTTTTTTTTAGAGAACTCTATTTTCTCACTGTTTAATTCTCTTCTTTTATGGCCATTGAAGCGAATTAAAAAAATTGGCAGCTGCAAAACATTTCACGACAAATTTCCATCACGATATTAATCCCATTACGTTCCAATACTAAGAGCCTTTTGTGCTGCACTCTAAATCATTGCAACTTGTAACAAAAGCCCCCTAAAAGAGCACCCGAGAAGGAAAGATTAACTCCAGTGCGCTCTCAGTTTTACCTGAGAAGAGAAAAGGTGAACGCGTCAAGGTGGTATTGATCTTCTACCCACTTACGTTGCTGCAGGTGAGCCAAATGTGTCATAGAAACTATTGTTGGAGTAAAGAGGCGTTCAAAATTCATCTAAATCCAAACTCGGGCAAATTAAAACATCAAAACACTGCTTATTATTATCATATATAATTACTCTATTTCATTTTACAGTTTCTTAAGAACCAAATTAAAAAATAATTATGCATCAATTAAAAAATTTATAATTTATAAGATAATAAAATTTATATTAACTAGAAGATTTTTGTCAATCTATGTAGTTCAATCCTGTTCTATTATATAACCATCAAAATTATTTAATATTCTGACTAATTTTATGTTGCTTGTTGTCGCTTGTTATGTTTACTTGTTACAATTTTACACAATTATGTATTTTACAACTCTATATTCAATAAGAAATATCATTTAATAAGCATTTAACATAGCATCATTTAAAAATAGCATTTAACATAGCATTTAGCATAATAAGCTGTTTGTATATATCTGCCAGACACAGATATAAGTTTATTTCTTTTTACAGTTTATTAAGAACGTAATTATAAAAATAATTATGTATTGATTAAAAAATTTATAAAAACTTGTGCATTAGAAGATTTTGTCAATCCAAGTTGTGTAATACTGTCTCTATTAAAAAATAACCAAAATTACTTGATATTCAAAATAATTTTATTTTAGGGAGTACACAACTTTTTACAACTATATATTTAATAAGAAATATCAAGCATTTAACATACTATTTAGCACAGCAAGTTGTATGTCTATATCTGCCAGACACAGATATTTGTCCCATTTGAAGAATATTTAATTTCAACAGATAATTATACTTTGAAAATTTCAAAGAAATATTCAGCTGATTTTTAATAAATTAGGAATTCGTCCGTACTAAATTGATTACTATAACTTGCTGAGTTAATTATTTTAGACCTATTAGAGATTCTTTCAATATAGAATAAAAAATTATTATTAAATTTAACCTTAATTAAAGTGTGAAGCACCAATTAAATATTTTAAATCCTTTTTGAAAAAAAATTCTGAAAACATTTTTCAAATACTAATTGGAAGCATAAGGTAATTTGCATGATTCCAAATTTTTTGATGATTGTTTTAATAGAATATTTGAATATTGTAAGGAAAAATATTTGAAATGTTATAACAAAATTTAAAAATAATATTTTTCGCCTTCCCCTCCCTCAACCGAAATGAATAAAACATTTCAAGATATTCACTGCATAAAATATTTTAATATATCCCAATATCTTTCGTTTCTTTGTATTTTATTATATTTAGTATCTATATATATATATGTATATATATATAGAGAGAGAGAGAGATTTAACTATTTAATTAATTAGATTTACTTACAATAATGAATTCTTTATTTAAGAAAATGTACAAAATAAAATATACAGTAACACAATTTGTCTTGTAGATCTTAGCAAATATATTCCATATGAAAATCATTAAATTCATGATTTTTTAAAATTATATATTTATTATTCTTTTGATAAATTTGTATTATATTTTAAATATTGCTTTTGCTTTTTTTTGCTTTTATTTTATAATCACATTTATAGTAACTTAAAGTTACTATAAATGTGATTATCACTGAATTATTAACTGGAGAGGTTAATTCATTCTGATTTCGATTTTTTAATTATTTATCTATTCTTATATTTTTCAGCCAGTGTCTGAAATAATTGAGGATTATAAATAATGTTTAGAGATTAGAAAAATTTAGATGCATCACCAGATAGTAAAATATAGTTTTTTCTCTCCCTTTTGTTTTCACACGAAAATGTTTTTTGTTCCGACACGATATTAAATTTTTTATTGCTTGCAAATAAAAAATTAATACAAAATCAGCAAAAACAAATATTTCAATGCACATATAATATGAATAATCAGTAACCAGATTTAAGAAACCAGAAAGCCTTTTATTTTATTTATTTATTTATTATTATTTTTTGGTTTCTTTAATAAATAAGAAATTGGTATATTCCTGTAAATGAATTATTTACATTGGATAGGCCAGATTTTTAGAGATTTTTAACATGGATAACAATATATTTACATATCCAATATTTTTATGCAACTGTCCTTATAGTATAGAAAATAAAAAATTTCCTTATAAAATATTAGCTACATCCTTTTTCAAAATCAACCATACTAGAATTGAAAATAATAATTGATTTGTTATCTAATAATCGTTGAAAAATTTATTTGGTATTAATATGTAATATTAAAAAAAATATAAAATTTAAAAATCTGGGTTATTTCAATAAATTTGTTATTAGTATAGTTGCCAAAAGCAAAACAGTAATATAGGGGTTTTTTTAAATCATTTTAATACTTTTCTAAATTTGTTCAGCGTAAGATATAAAACTAACTTAAGATGTTTTAAAAAGTTGTAAAAAGTTTACATATTTATTCTAATGTTTAAAAATTTAATTTTTGGAAATATTTGTTTCGATTTTAAAAATTTAGTAAAAAGATTCATATATTAAATCAGAGATAGTTAATAGAGAGTTTTTGCATACCGTACGTTAGTTACCGTAGGACGTCCGTTAGCTTTTTCTCCCTAGCCCCTAAGAAACATAATTTCCTATGAGCATGCGCGCTAGGGAGAAAAAGCTAACGGACGTCCTATGGTAACTAACGTACGGTATGCAAAAACTCTCTAATATCTTGCATATATATATAGTTTGAAATTACTCAAAATTTTATGTCTTTCAACTTATTATGATGAATTGTAAATAAAATTGATAAGTACAATGAAAATTGAGTTGTAAGAAGAATCAAATAATTGAAAGCAGCATCATAATCAAATCAAGTTCTAATGCAAAAGTTGTAATCAGCTAAATAAAATTCCCTTAGGATTCATTTTGAAATAGATTCGAGGCATTCATTTTATGACAGACATTCAATGCATTTACTTTGTGACGTATTCAAAGCATTAGTTAGATTCCTCTGTATAATTCCAGTTGCCACTTTGCACAGCCAACCTTTTGTGCCCGTTCTACTGTTCCATTCCAACTAGAACATGCAGTAGAACTCCAGATCTATGAATAATTTAGGACTGATGTATCATTCTCTCACCGATGAACAGAAGCTAGTCCCATGAAATCGTCACTTTGAATCTCATTGTAGTAAGTAGACCATTAAAGGGGATTAGTTAAAAGCATTTTGATATGACCGGTACGCAAGTAATTTCAAACTATCTTCTCTTTTGACAATGATACAGGATTCAGACACTCCTTGTCACATAACAGGTAGATAGATGAAAGAAGATAGTATTTCAGAACATGTTAGGCAAAAATAATATAAATGTTTCTTTCTTTTTTGCTTATTAACTTTTTTACATTTCTTTTTACTCCATATTGTGTAAATTTGTTTTTCTTACTTTTAATAAAAACTTTGTTAAGAAAGTTTCAATTAATATTTTCCACACAAAAATCTTTTTTAAAGAAAATGCAATAGTTTTACGAATTTATAATTCCGCACAATATGACAAATAACTTTGTATTTCGTTGGGCAAAAAGCAAAACTTATCAACATGATTGTAGTTTTAGAAACAAATACACAATGAATAAAGCGATGATTTAACAGTGGATAATGATATTTCTCCTCTTTTAAAAAGGAAAAAAAAATTATCTTATTGAATGCCAACTTTTATTTCAGAAATGATTACAAGAAAATGAACTTAGAAGTCAAATTACCAAAGATGTTTTCAAAATAATGTTTCTTAATTTAAGAATGTTTTTAATTAATATTTTAACAAGTATCTTCACTATTGCCCAAATTCGCTTTATTCTTTTAGTATTTAGGAAGTAAATTATTTATTAATTTGAATTGAATTAAAAATTAAAAACGCTTTTAATTCTCAAAAATAGACAATTATACTTTCTTATTAAAAATCTGCTCTCTAAAATATGATTTTTTTAAGAATAAAGGTAATTAATTAAATTTATGTATTTATCTATAATTGGCGAATCTTTTCAGCGGTATTTGAAAGACTTTTATAAACTTTCAGTAAGTTACTGATATTTAATATACCCTATCTTCAAATCATTGAGGATAAACTTTTCTCAACCCTGACAATTTTAAAATTTCATATTTTTCTTTTTTAGGCATATATTAGAAATAATTATTATTGTATAAGAAATTCAATGGTGGCAACAATGCAACATTTGAGAAATCTTTTTCACTTTTTTTTTTGTAAAAAAAAAAAAAAAAATGTTATTTTTTTGTGTATCTTTTTGTGTATTTTTAATTCATTAAAAATTAAAATTCAATAATTCATCATCTCTAAGAAATCTTTATTAATATTTAATTCCATATACGGGGAAATTATTGAACAATGTTCTATACAATGTATACAGAATGTTTGATCAACACCAAATAAACTGTGTAAAGAAATAACTTTCGCACATAATAGATTAAAATTTTAACTCATCAGAAAACCATACCTTAATGATGCATAGCTTAAAAAAAATAGGAAATAAAAATATGACGTCACATGCGGCGCAAGAAAATTAAAAAGAATCATGCGAGGCTGAGTCAATTGCAATATTGTCCATTATGGAAATCAACAGCTGTTTTCAGGTGACTTTCAAAAATGTGTCCAATTTTTGGAACGGTTGTTACACCATTTTTAAACCAAATAATGTTTTAATTGCAAATATCTATTTGGAAGAAGCATGTTTCTGTTGTGATGGGGTTTTAACAGTTACAACAGCTACGTGCAGTCTGGATTCAATCTTCAGCCAATTCACTCTCAGAGACATCAGGACTGCTGGTATGTAAATATATTGGTCGGTATACTGGTAAATCGCATTCCCAGTATAACTGTACATTCAGTTGTCTGAACGGATCATCGTATGTATATAGAGAGTTCTTAAACTAATATCGCAAATTGTAGAAACCCTCAATACTTGATAATTGGTCCGTGATGTACTAACTTATTTCCTTGATAACATATCTATGTCAAAAATGCTGGCCTATAATTCCAATATAATGGAGGAGTGGGGCTTTTTTTCTCATCTGTACGTTTTTGATTACATATGAAATAATCATACTATTGCATTGCACGAGACGTTATTAAGCCACTGCGATCTCCAGATCTATTAATTCGTATTTTTACTGTAGGGATATGGGTAATAATTCGAGCAATAAACTCCTGTTATTACAAAACTTGATTTTTTTGTTGTTCTGCATGCTGCAACCTCCCCTTTTATTGGATCACAAAGCTAATGGATCATGAGTAGTCAACCATTGCACCCCACGTATAAGCATTCCCCAGTTTTATATGGAAATCATTTTGAGAACTTCTTTCTGTCAATATCGTATCATATACATTAACCTATATTTCTGTTTACATTAAAACTCAATTCTTTCAGTACATTAAAACTCAATTCTAGTTAACCAGATGTTGTATCATACCTTTCTTTCACAGTTTTTTTAATATAATGCAAGATAGAGGCATGGTACTAAAGACAAATTATATTTATTCTGAACAATTATTCATAATGGCGTTAAAGCAGTTATTCATAGTGACGTTTTAAGTGGCATTGAGTGAACATCCTACATATATATACTTCGTATAAATATATTATACTTTTCATATTATACTTTTTGGGTTCATAAACTATAGGAAGGGTTGTAATAACAATGAAGGGGATTTACTGTGGAATTTAAAACCGCATCGCACTTTTAATTTCAGTAAAATAACAAAACTCCTTTAAAAATTAAAAAATATTTATTTTTGACAGTCATTTCTTTCATGCCAGAGAATTAGAACGTCTGCATATAACACTTACCATATGCAAATTTTCAGTGAAAATAAGCGGCATAAACAATTGCAGCAGAAAACTTGTCGAATTAAATCGTTAAAAGGCGAACATGTGCAATGTTTCAGATTAACATCATGAAAAATTCACTTTCAATGTCTTATTAAATGCTATATTAGAATACATGGAGTCAGAAATACATTGCATTTGCGACCAGCCAAATGGGAAATGACAAAAAGCCCAATCCCTGCATAGTAGCGATATCATTTCCGATGTGCAGTAATCAAAGCAATCCTACTATCGCCAATTTTGGTTTCTAAGAGATTTTACTTGCTATTTGAATGTAAAAATAAACAAAACATTAAAATAGCAAATTATTGAGAGATTTGCAGTGGCACCTTCCACGGATACACTGTTTGGAGAACTGACATTAGTGTTTATTATACTTCGGTGTAGAATGTTGTGCATTAATCTCTTCCAGTAGTAAAAGATAAAATCTTTTATTATAACAAAAATTCTCAAAATAATTATCACGTGGAAAAATATATCACGAAACATTTTATTAACTGTAATGCATTCAAATATTTATTTAGAAGCTTTTCAATAGCTCTCCCAATATTAAAAAAAAAGTTTTGTTTTCTTTAATTTTTGCTAAGTTCTTGTTTTTTGGAATTGTTTAATTAACACGGTTTTAATTATGATACCGCGAAAATTCATTTAAGCAGTAGCTTGGATGCAATAAAAACAGAAATTCCTCTCATTAAAATATCAAATTGAATTCTTTCTCGTACAATGGATAAATTGTTCAATTAAATGACATAATCCATAAATGATTTTAAATTAAAGACATTCGACAAAAAGAAAACTTTTCATATTAAAAAGAAAGTGATAATCTCTTTTCTTTTTTTACTTTTTGAAACCGAACACATGAAAAAAAGGGAAGTTTTCATTTTTTTTTTTTTTATTCGAGGAAATAAAGGAAAAGATAATGAATCTTCAATTTATTTAACATTTTAAATCTCTTTTTTTTATTATTATTCACGAAATAAACCAGTTTTGATTTTTTTTCCTAGTTTGTAAATCCAATTAAAGCGTCTTTTAATTAGATTGCTTTTTGTTGCCGTTGGACTGAATAAAAGTGAACAAGAATATTATTCTAATTAATAGATAAAAATTGGAAATAAATGTTTCGTTCATTTTTTCATACCAAAAAAGCACGATTCATAAAAAAAGTTTGAAAAACAAAATTAATTGGAATTAAATAGAGATTTTTTAAAATAATTTTCAAAAATTATTTTAACTATATTAATCATCCTTAATTTAAAATTAAATATAACAAGAGTTATTACTACTTAGAAAAAAAAATGATCTTCATAAAACGGAGGCAATTAAAATAATAAAAAAAATTGTGGAACATATTTTGTAAAATAAAAATATTACAAATTTAAAATTTTTTTTTTAATGTTTGCATTATTTTTATAATGCAAATATCAATTTGTAAAAAAATACAGTATTTAATAAAAAAAATTACAATACACTAAATGACAGTAAAAATTACACTATTTAGTAAAAGATTTTCCAATATCATTTTCTTACTTTTTAATATCATTTTCTTTGAATCATATATATATATATATATGCGTATTTTTGTATGTCAAAATTGAAACTAAATTATTTCGTTCATAATTGATGTTATAAATTTTATTAGCTGCGTAATTAATAATTTTTTTCTAGTATCTATAAACTATGGATAAATGTAAAGGCAGTGTAATTAATCAAAATTAGCTGATTGTGGATGGAAATGGCGCGTGTAAATTCTAACAATATGTACTTGCTAAGGAGAGTATGAACAGGCGGTAAAGTAAATATAAGGAAACATTTTAAGGAATAAACGTTTAACAATAAGAATTTGAAATACAGTTTATTCAAAATTCCAAGCTTCAGTAAATGGATTGGCGAACATAGGAAAAAATGTTTTATGTATGTCATCTTCATTCCAGCAACAACTATTGGTTTCTCACTAGATTTTCATCGGACTCTATAGAAATTCATTAAAAAATTCTCTTCGTTCCCTCCCAGAAGAAGAAATTCATGCATGTCAGATCAGGAAATCATGGTGGCAAGGAGAAGATTTACCCCATCCAATCCACTGTGAGGCGTAAGTAATGTAACATTCTTGAAGTGAGCTCTAGCTCACTTCATCAAGATCATGCTAAAGCTCCCATTTGTATGCGTACAGCTACTGAAACATCAAAAAAAATCTTCGGCAGTATGCCTTAAATGATGAACTTGTTGTGTGGAAACGTGCGAGACATGTCTAGCTTGGTTTGTCGCTCTACGGTCATTCTGTGCACACTTTAGGCTAATTAGACTGGTACCTACAGTTTAACGTAGATTCCGAATCACTAACAAACATCCATGCTCTGTCAGGATTCGAACCTGTAGCTTATGGTACCAAAGGCCAGAGTGCCAGCCATTGGCCATCGAGCTGCACATGTCTGGCATTTTTGCTAATGCGCACCAATTCATACACCACCGTCCCGAATCTTGTATCACTATTGGTAGTCACTCTTTTGAGCATCTGTTGTAAAAAGCTTAAAAATTAAAATGCTTGTTTCATTTGACTGACTTGATAATCTTTTCAACAATATCATGATGCGCATTTCCAGTCACACATTCCATTGAAAAAATCTTCACATTTCAGTTCCCTCTACTTGCCTTTAAATTTTTGCCAAATATTTTAGGATATCCAGTATATTCATCTTAAAAAATTTTTCCATTTTTATCTTTTATATATTTTTTTCCTTATCTGCAACTTTTGTCGTTTTTGTAAATCAAATTACGATTTCCGCAAATCAAATTACCTTTTTTCAAAAATAATTCACCTTTTTGCAAATCAAATTCACCTTTTTCCAAGGCAAATTAATCCTTCAAAAAATTGGGTTTTGGATTATATGTTAGTACTTGTACATAATGTTTAAAAGGAATATATGCAAATGCACATCTAAATATGTATTTCATTATGAGTACTGATGTATTGGTATGGGTAAAGATGTATGCTTAAATATGCTTACATTAATCAGTACTTTTTTCAATAAGTAATTATTATTTGGGGCATATATATATATATATATATATATATATATATTATCTATATGTGGAAGGGTAGCTATCAAATCATTCACAAAAACTGAACAAAAT
The DNA here is from genome assembly GCA_021605075.1 of Caerostris darwini. Lineage (NCBI taxonomy): Eukaryota > Metazoa > Arthropoda > Arachnida > Araneae > Araneidae > Caerostris > Caerostris darwini. The sequence goes on along the minus strand of BPLQ01012705.1, from coordinate 141,959 downwards.
TTTTTTTAAAGAAATTTTGAGGCATGCGCCCAAGAATCATATGAAAACAACAGTTAAGCCCTAACAGTTATATTTACAGTGACACGATTTCGGAATTTTAAAATGGCACCACTTATAATTTTTATTGTAATGCGGTCTACATAGTGAAAAGGTCTACATAGGTCTACATACATCCTATAGCATGAAAATCATTCCCGCTAGGTTGATTAAGAAGAAAAGTGAAAACAACCAATAAAGATAGAGAAGCAACAGAAAACAAAACATTTTATTGTGTTTCACAAAATTTCAACATGGAAATTATCAGCATCCAGAACTACAGCTGATTTGCCTATCCGCATTCCTCAGAAACCCTGTCAAAGCAAACGTTGTTCTTAAAAGCCTCAAAATTTAACTTCTACAATGTTTCAGAAAGTTACCGTGGAACAGGAAATCTTTGCGGTAAGAGCTAAATGTGGATTATTGTAGAACTTCTCGTCGAATACGTAGAAGAAAAAGAAGCGAAATAGCATTGAATTGCATCTGATAAGACGGTTTCTAGACGTTATTTTTTATAAAATATCTTTAATTTATCTAGACCTTCGAGAGAAATTCATAGGTATCTACGAAATACCTATGGATTTCTAAGATTTTATTTACCACGATAACATTTAACAATTTGAACACGATAACAATTTGAAGCATTGTGGAATTTATACTCAGGCTTTTAAAGAATATCATTTCCTTTAACTGAATTTCTATTCAACCTTAATAAGTTAATTACCTGCAACTGTTGATGGTGGTGTTTGCTATCTTCATCAACTATTTTTTTTACAAACAATTTTTTTTTTTTTTAATGCTAGTTTTCTTTCATCAAATATCTTGCAGATCCTGGAGGCAAAATTAACATTAAAGCGAACAGGATAAATTCCCTAATAAAAATCTTCGAGAAGGGTTTTTAGTCTTTAGTACACATATATTAATTGGCAACTATTCATTTGTGCACAATTATGAGCATCTAATTTTATTCTTTCTTTTTTCTAAATAAATGGGATTGCGAAATATGATTTCGTTAATTCTCCTTCTTTTTATGTTAAACAATCAACTTTAACATTCAATTTCAACACTTCTTCTTGTTGTTGTTGCTTATCCCCTTGATTTAGAATCCTAAACCAAGTTCAGTAGATCATGCTGCATCAATAGATCGTAAATGGTCCTCCCCTCATTCAACAGTTGCCTCACAGAGGCACCAATACAATCGATGAGATGAGAGAGAGACGCGATGTCCGAACAATGTCAAAGGGTATATGTCTTCTCGTCTCCATTGAAGGTCAAACTCTTAGTGTGACCAGTCATTAGTCTAGCTAAAGCCGTTTGAGAAGATCTAGGACACTGGCACTGCAAGGGCATATCAGCGGCGTACCATGCATGAATTGGTGGCCACCTCCAAGCGGTATTCACTCTGGCTAAAGTCATGGAATGAACCTCTGAAGCTAACAGATTGGAAGAAGAAGCTTTGGAAAGTTCGCAACCTTCCCTAGCGAACAGATCAGCAATTTCATTTCCATAGATGCCCACATGGGAGGGAATCTACTGAAAGCACACCGATCCGATCTAGCCCAAAACATCTAGTTTAGAAGCGATGTCCTGCCCCAATTTGTCCAGGATGCTTGGACAATCTTTCAAATACTGTATTGAGCTCTTACTATCAGTCTGAATCCAAACATCAGGTACTTTATAGTCTAAAGCTAGACTCAGAGCTTCGCTTATAGCAATTAATTCTGAGCGGAATACTGAGCTGTGGTCCGGGTTTCTAAAACGATATCTAAATTCTCCTGTACTTGTCTTCATAAAAATTCCGTTACCTGTTCTTCCAGAGTCAGATTTTCTTCCGCCAGTGTAAATAACCAGGGCCCAAGGAGAAATATTATTGCTGATCTCGAGAGCCAACTGACGCAGTAACTCCGGGTGTTCTTCGTGTTTGATAAATTTGACTTTCAAGTCTTCATTAAAAGTTACATGACTAAGTACGGTAGTAGGTGTCAGTAGATTAAAATGAACACTGGGCTCGACTTCAATATCTGCCAATCCCTGCTTCCAGATTAAACCCAGAGGGCTGTCCTTTTTTAATCTCTGGTTATTTGTCCAGTCCGATCAAAGGTTTGATGATCTGTTATAAGGCTTAAAACTCTTTATCTTTGCAACGTACTTCGCCATATTTGTTTCTCTTCTCAAGGATAGGGGCTGAAGATCAGCCTCATAACAAACAATATCATTGGGACAACTGTGCCAGTGATATTTCTGACAGCACTAAATTGTATTCTCTTCAACACTTCTTTTGACGTTCAAAGAGAACAGTAACCCTAACTTCCGAAGTAAATACTATTTTCTTTTATGGATACTATCATTATGTCAATCTTATTTAGACGAAAACATATTTTTTTAAATTTACTGTTATTTATTAATTTCTTTCGCGATAAAATGGTTGATAATTTTTTTTACAGACATTAATAAATGATAAATTAATTATTTTTTTCCATTGCATTTAAATACAAATATATAATTACAACTAATCCTAATTTGATTGAAACAATTATCCCTCCAGGCAATAAATTCCCGAATAGGGTTTTGTTCTCTTATTTACAGAAAGCCATTCTTTCAGTGCAGCCTTCATCATCAAATGGAAATCTCCAATGTCAGGAATTCTTTGGCTGTTACAAGACAAAAATAAACGAGTCGTGTTACATTGGATTTCTGGCTATTTGGGTTTTTCTGGTAACGAGAAATCGGATTTTCTTCCGCGAAAAGGCTTCGAGATGTCTTATCATTCATTTACATCAAACTATCTTGTCAAAGAGGACATCAAAGGGTACTTTTATATTTAAAGGGAAGGAATACTGCAAGAAAGTCCATTTGAACAGAAGAATATGTTTACCACAAGTTCATTCGATTTCAAAAGTATCAACTATTTTTGCAATATATGGGTATATATATATATATATATATATGTTATATAAATAGATGTTGGTGTGTGCGGTATTTCAATACAACTCAAAACATTCTAATTTTTTTCTGAAATTATTATTTAACTTTGTGACTAAATTATAAATAAATTACAATTAGGAAAAAATTATAATTCATCCAGTTTGTAAAAAATTATAAAGATCTAATTGAAGTTTATATAAGCTTTAATTAGGTCTTTTTTAAATAATCAAAAAATCTTTTTAGTACTTCTTGTTGAAATTTGGAGCTATCTGGTGGCTTTATTTAGAAATTGTTTTTAATATATTATTATTTTTAAAAAATAAAATTGAACTTTTTTTTAATTAAATTTAATTTTTTCAAACATTACATTTTTAAAGATTATGCGATTGCAATTTTTTTTTTCAATATAGGCTTATTTATATTTTATTTTCTAAATTTTCTTTTATTATAAGTATTTATTCACAACAATTTTTTAACGATTTCACAAATCCAAAATCTTAATCATTATGTATTTTGCTTCAAAAACTGAAATTTCCTTCGATTAATTTGCGCTTTTCACCTTTTTTTTTTTTTTCTAATAAAATTTACCAAAATTTAGCAACAGTCAAAATCACGAAAAAAATTGTAAATTATTTGTCTATCAGATTGTTAATTAAAAATAGAAAGTAATACGAAAAATAAAGTGAGATGTAAATTTAAAATGATAGATATATTTATAAACACTTTAATTCCATGAATGAAAACTAAAGATGTTTGATTTTCTGTAAACTGCCATTCCGTGGCAGGTCGAAAACGTTGCCGGTCAATTAATTTGAAAATAGTAAATATTTGTATCGAAGATTAGCACTACATTGTCAGATAAGTATTAAGATCTTTCTTCTAAGAGTTCTTTCCAAGTATTCCAACTTTTTCAGTGAATAACTCTGGAATAGTGCAATTATAGTTTTGCGGTGTCAGTATGGTAAGAGTCTTTCTTTCCAATTTTAAATAACGGTAATGTAATTGAACTCGAATCATATACTCATTTCGCTTTTTGTTATTATTGATTTTATAGGTGTGTACTACTTTATTGCACTAACAATGCTTTCAAGGAAACGTAAATTAAGTAAATTTTACTCTACATTCCCCTGTCCAGCAAAATATAGGAAATGTAAAATCCGGTCATCACCGTTTAAGCATTCAGTTATTTATGAAAACACAAATTATCCATCAATGTAATTTTTATATCGTTTATCCAGTAATTTATTTAATTTTTATAATATTTACTATAATATATATCTAGTTATTTATTCCAACAGCGGATTAGAGGATTAGCGGATTAGAATCATGGATAAATGTAACTTATTTCTTAAACCAAACTTTCACAATGCTTTTTTAGTAGCCAAGTGTAATTTTTGGCCAAAATGCAAAATATGGGCCGTTGGGTTTTGGCGATTTTTTTTGTGGTGCCAACTAAGCAATAAGTAGCGAAATGGGGTAACCAAGATATCTTGTACTCTTTGCAATTCACTTAATTTACAATCGCAATAATTTTCTTGTCGCACTTTGGCGAAAACAATTTTGATGGCAAATCCCAGCTGTCTATATTCTGCTATTTGGCCTATTTTTATTGCTATTGTTAAACATTAATAAGGTCTCAGGTTTCACTTATATTTATCACGAAAAGTCCACCGACTAGCGATTGAGGAAAAGCGAGGGAAGACTTTAAGTTGCAACTGTTTCGAAAGAAAAATTAGAAAACTCCCAACATGTAATATGACAATGGATACAAGACATTTTAAACACATCATCACAATCGCTATCGAGTCTCCTTCTGAAAGCAGTGACTGTAACAGACCTCTCCTTGTGGTTTCGAATCTGAGACTATGATACCAAAAATAATTTGAATTAAGATAACAAAATTTCAGATGCAATGACACAAATCAAGAGCCTGTTGTAATATATTCATCATTTTAAACTTTTTAAAACCACACATCTTTATTAACTATGGCTACGAATTGAATAATTTTATGGACAAGAATACGTGGATCATTATGAAATATTTCTTTTTAAAATAAACTAAATATACAAAATTAAAAATGCTTGAAAAAATTAATATTCTACACTATTTAAAACACTAGAAACAACAAGTTTTGCTGTATTATTATTTTAATTTTTAATTTTCCAGAATGTTCAAACATCTCATCAATCAATCTTTCAACATCATTAGCTCGCGCGGCGCCGTAAAAGAGTGAAAATGCAAATTTGGAGGAAAAAGCAATTACTTGTCCAGCATATAATTACGTAAACGTCAGGTTGTTTTAAATTCCTTGATCAATCGACCCAGTTTTTTTGCTAAAGCCACGTCGATAAAATCATAGCTTGGTTTCCTAATTGTTACTCCGCTGAACAAGATATGCCGTTTTATATCAAATATCTTTGGTAAAAAAATCTTTTGATGAAAAAATATTTGAGAATATTCTAGATTCATTACTCGAGAAAAAATTTGATTAAAATTTTATTTATAAAATAAATAAGCTGAAAAAATTTGGTTGTTAAAATTTGACTTGTTTTAATATAGTTTTCTTTATTCAGTACTTGGGCTTCCATTCCTTACTATCAAAAATTTCACTGATCTCCAAAAGTTAAATTATAATCTATTAAACTACTAACTCTTATTAAAATATTAAACTACTAACTCTTATAAAAATATTAAACTACTAACTCTTATAAAAATATTAAACTACTAACTCTTATAAAAATATTAAACTACTAACTACTACTTAAGGTATAATCTACTAACTGTTCTACTATAAATGTAACTGTTGAATCATTGATCATGTTTCAAGAATGGTGGTAATGATCAATTCTTGATTCAAGAATGATGATCATTATCGATTATCATTCGTGAATAAAAAATCATTAAATTGTCTAATGACTTGCACAATATTTTGGTAGCAGTTTCGAGTTTCAAAATCAGTTTTAAACAAACTGTTCCAGATCGGTAAGAAGTTACAATCTCTTTTGAAGAGATCCCTTTCTGATAATTGGAATATTTGAGAAACAGAACTATAGAAGAACATTAACACAAGAATATTAGCAGTTATAATACGGTAACATATATATATATATATATATTACAATTCAAGCCAATGTATATGCAAATATTCCAGTTTTGAATTTTTTAAAAAATTAGCTATTGTGTCGGACCAAAAAGTCACTTTGATGAATAAAAAAAAGGAGGATTTACTGTAGTATTATAATTAACAATTGATTATATTTTTCCAAAATGAAAATAACACTTTCTTCCATGCATCTTCTTCATCAATGGTGCGACTGTCATATGGTGGGCCAAGGCCTTCTGCCTATTGGCAGATTCTGAAATATGAGATGTTTTTTTTTTCTTTTTACAGGCCAGGTTTGTCATCCCAACGCTCAACAGTCTTATTAGACTAGGACCTATGGTTTAAAGGGGATTCCGAACCATTACAAACATGTATGACACAATAGGGACTCGAACCAGATATATGTCATACTGCACGCCAGAGCTCTCTTATGCATCCTGATTTTTAAATTTGTATTCGTCTTGTAATAAAACTCTCCATATCCAATTATAGACACTAGTAATTATAGATGTGTCAGCTTTCATGTGAAAAAAGTATAATTTCTATTACGCAATTAGATGCTAAACCACGCTTTGGTAGGACGGGCATTAATTCATTGGTAATTAGATGATGGCATGCCAAAGAAAACTTTTCCTAGACTTAGGACTCTGTATCGTTTCTGTTCGATAAAATAGCAGAATGCAAAGGGAAGGCTTGAAAAGCCAAGTTGTGAAAAGAGTGATTAGAAATTTGAATAGAAGTCAAACGATTACTTTGCTCCTGCGAGAATTGTGCAACTGAAATTACTCTTTTTTCATTTTAATAACTTCCCAACAGAAAAAAAGGGACTACTTTTGAAGTTCTCTGTTCTGTTTTTTTTTTTACCTTTTTTTCCATTTACACCTCATTGCATTTAAAAAGTCTTCTGGGAAATTTGGCCTAGACGAAAGTATCTGCCAAAGTTGGAAACTTGAGTAAATATAAATATTCATGTACCTTCATGATTTTTCATTGAAATGTATTTTCTTTTGGAGGCTAAAAATGATGATATCTACTCTGTACTACATATACTACTGTGTCCAAAAAGTAAGACCAATTTTCAATTTAAATTTCCCGGGGCTTATTGAAATTCAATTGTTTTTTTAATTTTTAGGTTGCTGGCACTCTCCTTGATATCTGTGTGAAATTTCACGTCAAAATATTCATTGGAGTTTGAGTTACTCTTGGCTTTGTCAGACGCTAAAACTGATACCGGCGATTTTTGAAATGTCTGAATGAATTGAGCAAAGAGCATGAATTTAATTTTGTTTGCGGAAACGTTTAGAAAAAAATCAGAAAGAAATGTTTAAAAGTGATAAAAACAGTTCAGACAAGGCAGAGAACGCGTTGAAGACGAATAATCGTCTGGTCGACCATCAACCTCAACCGACGAAGTTCACGTCCAAAAAATTAAAGATTCGTTGCTTGCAAACTGTCGATTTACAATTAGAGACCTTGCTGATGATGTTCGAATTTCGATCGGACAATTCCATTTTGGACCTCAAATGCGTCAAATATGGATTGGTACCGAAAACTCTGAATGCGCCAGCTCACACTGCATTGAGTTGATTCTTCGGGACTTTTTTGCCAAAAATCAAATCCATATCATTCAAGAACCACCGTATTCACACCGCGCGACTTCTGGCTATTCCCTGAACTGAAAGACCATTCCGGGGATACCGTTTTGAATCTATGAGATTCAACGTGAATCGCCGCGCCCTTTGAAAGCCATCCTGCCGATGACTTTTTAGCATGCATTGAGGATTGGAAAACACGTTGGCATAAAAGCATTGTGTCCGGAAGGGAGTAGTTTGAAGGCGATGAAATAAATTTGGAAGAATAAATAAAGAGTTTTCAAAAAAATAAATAATTGGTCTTATTTTTTGGGCACTGTAGTATTTTCCTTTCTTTACGAATTTTTCCTATTACATTTATAACAAATCATTTCATCCAGTCGGCTTTGAGTTCAAAAAAATATAAAGTTCCAAGTTTGACAAAAAAATTGTCAATATATATTTTGTATTGGCAATTAAATTTGAGATACATATATATTACATTTATTGAGACATTTAAAGATAAATAATAGTTTTATTTACAATTTCTAGCCGTTTTTGAATGTTGGTACATTTGACTTATGTTACTCTCCGTTAGAATTAGCTGCCTGATGGCCAATTGGCTAGCACTCCAACCTTGTGTTCCACAGGCTTCAGGTTCGAATCCTAGCGGTAACCTGCATGTTTGTTAGTGATTCGGGATCCACGTTAAACTGTAGGTACTGGTGTAGTTAGCATAAAGTGTGCAAAAAATGACCGTAGATCGACAAACCAAACCAAATTCCATTATAATGATAGATAAGTAGATCCAGCATTACCCAAATTAAAGCATGAATAGCCAGCTACAATACATCAACGGTTTACCACCACAATTTCAATCAAACATTGCTGAGAATAGTATTTAGGCAATTCCGCCCTTTCTACATTCGCACCACAGAAATTAACAGTCTATGGATTTATCGAGTCCACCCCCAGAATAAACAAAGATTGAAGAGTTTTTGATTCAGTTATCCTAAGGTTCCCATCTCCAATCTCATCTACAATTGATGAATCTACCCAGAAATGTAACTACGTTCGTATGGTAATTGACTAATAGGCTAACAATTTGTTAATAACTAAATAGTTTATTTATTAATATTTCATGAAAAATAATAATCGTTGAATATGTGGTCTTCTTCTTTTTCATTGAGGCATTAGCCCATGGTGGGACAAGGGCGCCTGCTTACTATCCGAATCGAGACGGAGATGTTTTCTTTTTACAGGGTAGGGTTGTCATATTTACGCTCAATGTTCTACAGCCATATTAGATTGGGACCTATATTAAAGTAACCTGTTCATTATTTTTCCTCCCAAAAGTTGGAACAACTATGCTGATGTCTGTCGAGTTAAAACTCTTAAATTAGCAAGGAATTTACATTTTTATAAGTTAGATATACTATTGTGTCGAAAAAGTAAGACCAATTTTTAGTTTAAATTTCTCGGGGATTATGGAAATTTTTCTTGAAATTCCATAAGCCTTTTTTCTTGAAATTCCATTTTTTTTTTTTTTTAGCTTGCTGGCACTGTCCTTGATATCTGTATGAAATTTAACGTCAAAATATTCATTAGTTTTTGAGTTACGCTTGGCTTTGTCAGACGCTAAAACTGATTTCGGCGATTTTTGAAATGTCTGAATTAATTGAGTAAAGAACCTGCATTCGATTTTGTTTGCGGAATGAATATTCATCTGCATAAACATATAGAATTGTGGAGAAAGCATTCGATGAGCAAACTATATCAGAAAGAAAGTACTATAAACAGTTCAAAGAAGGCAGAGAACGCGTTGAAGACGAATAATCCCCTGATCGACTATCCACCTCAACCGACGAAGCTCACGTCCAAAAGATTAAAGATTTGGTGCTTCAAACCGTCGATTTACAATTAGAGATCTTACTGATGATGTTGGAATTTCAAAAGGATCGGTTCATTCCATTTTGGGCCTCAAACGCGTCACATCTCGATGGGTACCGAAAACACTGAATGCGCCAGCTCACACTGCATTGATTTTTCGTGTCTTTTTTGCCAAAATTAAAACCCATATCATTCCACAACCACCGTATTCACACCGTACGACTTGTGGTTTTTCCCTAAACTCAAAAGACCACTCCAGGGACACCGTTTTGAGTCTATTGAAGAGATTCAATGGGAATAGGCGCGCGCTTTGAAGGCCATCCCTGCCGATGACATTTTAAACTCATGTCCAAAAATTAAGGATAATTCAGAATCACACAGAAATTGAACTCTAAAATAAAAATTTCACCTGTAGAATTATCACACACATCTTGAAGAAGAATATGCAAATTACAGGAAACCACCAGATGGCGCGGATAGTACGTCACAATGACGAGACTGTAAGAGAGGGGTATATAAGGAATGGTGGCAAAGAAGTAAAATTGTTCACAAGCGCTTTAAAAGCCTTTCAGTGCAATAACCGCATAGTTATGGCACAAAGGAAGCATTTGGATGATTGATTTTTTACGTGGTAGAATTATCGGACGACTGGAATGTGGACGTACCCAGCTGGAAGTATCCGAGGAACTTGGAATCGCCCAGAGTGTCATCTCCAGGCTTTGGCAACGATTCCAAGATGATGGTAATGTGAGTAGATGTTACAGCACAGGTCGCCCCCGAGTTACAACGCCGAATGAGGACCGGTATTTAGCAGTTACTGCCAAAAGAAACAGACGGAGCACAGCATCAGACCTGTTTCGTCAGCTCTCTTCAGCTACCGATACGACAGTTTCAAGGCAGACCGTGTACAGACACTTAGGGCACATTAGTCTATATGCTCGTAGACCTGTCAGATGTGTTCCACTTACCGCAACTCACTGTCGCCTGCGATTAACCTGGAGTAGAGAGCATGCATTGTGGACACCGCAACAGTGGTCTGGTGTGATGTTTTCCGACGATTCCAGGTTTAGTTTGCAGTCTGATTCTCGCCGGACTTTCATATGCAGAGCGCCAGGTACCCGTTACCACCAAGAAAACACCATTGAACGACACCGTTGCGGATGGTGCAGGATGGCTTGTTTGGGGAGGAGTTATTCTTGGTTCCAGAACTGACCTGTATGTTCAGAGTGTAACGATGACAGGCCACATCTGTCGGGATGTCATTCTGGAACAACATGTACATTTGTTTCGGAGCGCCATGGGTGCTGAATTTCTGTTTATGGATGGCAACGCCCGTCCTCACCGTGCAAACATTGTAGACGAATGCCTTCAATTGGAGGATATCACCCGTATGGATTGGCCAACATACTCACCGGACTTGAATCCAATAGAGCATGTGTGGGATATGCTTGGCCGACGAATTGCAGCCCGTCAACCCCCTCCACCTGTCAACCGGAACTTCGGAGGGCATTGCTTGACGAGTGGTGTAATATTCCCCAAGATCAGATTGATAATGTGATACTCATCATGTAGGCCATCACTCAGGCCTGTATTGCATCGTCCGGGAGACATACTCCATATTAACCATCATACTAACCATGTTATACATTTTTTTGTAAATAGGTTCTTTTTTGAAATTTGCTCCAGGGAGTAAAAATCGCAATTTTTATTAATTATGTGAAACATATAGCATCTTTTTTGCTCTTTACCTTTTGTTTAATAAATAGACTTTACAAATAAGTCAAATTTGTTTTGCTTCTGTCTCTTTCTTTGCCTGAACTTCATTATCCTTAATTTATGGACTTGAGTGTAGCATCCATTGAGGATTGGAAAAAAAAAAGTTTGTTTAAGTGCATTGTGTCCGAAGGCGATTGCTTTGAAGGCAATGAAATAAATTTGGAAGAATAAATAACGTGTTCTTGAAAAAAAAAATATTTGGTTTTAGTTTTTGGGCACAGTAGTAATAAGAAATTTAAAATAAAAAACTGGATTTTAAACAACAACCAACAAAAGATTTTAAAACAACAAACATTTCGTTCATTCAATTATGGACGAATCCGTACTCGTTTCGTCAGCGAACTCGTTCTATGAGGTGAGCGGAACCTTCTCTGTGGATTGTACGGAGCGTAATCCTTTGTGTCATCTATGGCGTCTGAGAATTGCGTGGCAGAGAACAAATATCTGCTAATGACTGCAAATCTGATCTGATCTGACAATAGCAGATACGTGCGAAGGGAAGCACCACCGTAAAAGTTCGAACCTACTATCTCAGAGAATATTTTACATTTACTGTGGATCAATATATATAACTCCGAACATTTAATATTTAGTATTTTTTGGGCATATAGGACTCCTGATAACTTCTATCAAAACACTTACTACATTTTTATGCCTGCTGTGGTTTGGTTGGTTTTATTGTTGTTGTGTACATTGGTGAAGCTTGCCTTCAACTTATGTATACCAATAACACCTGAAGAAATGAGGGGATGACTTTTAGGAGTAATTTGTCTGCATTTGAGTGTCGTAGGAGAGACACATATTGATTAAAATTTTGCATTTATATCGATTTTTTCTTCTTTTATTATTTTAATTGTTAGCCTTAACATCAATGTTATCCATAACAATTATTTTATAATGGATTCCTTGGAATTTTTCTTTTCATTTCTATTTATTAAAACAAAAACTTGTTTTTAAAAAGACAAGAATACAAACTTCTTTTAAAATAACTTATCAATAGGAATTGATTAGTTCTAATTTTTTAAATTTATTGTCAAAATTCAATATTTATTTTTATTTTAATTTTTATATGATCTTTTATCAATACCTATGAAGAAGCCTTAAAAGTTATAAGCAATAATAACAAAAAAATAAAACACTTTTTAGTGTAATTATCAGTTATAACCACTTTTTAACATTTATTTGCTATCACATATAAGTTAAATCTTCTGTTGTTATGACTGTTGTTGTTGACCGAGTAATGTTGAATTTTTTTTTCTTTTTATGTTGAACATTGGTTTCAACTTATGTATGCCATGAATAGCCAATTGACTGGAAATGAAACTAAGAATATTTTAACATTATTTGTCAGCTATAACTTTAGCTAGATGGATCCTCTGCTGTTATGGTTGTTGTTCTTTCACGAGTAGTCGTTACAATTGTTGAATTTTTCATGAATATTGGTGGGCCTCGTGTTTAGCTCTTATTAATAGGGGAAAGTTTACTTCAGCTTACACTTAAATTTTACAGCCAACAAAAAGTTATTGAATTAACTTTTTGATGTAATTATCTTTTATCTCCATACTAACATAACTTATTTGACATCATTCTCTTTAAATGTGCCTTCTACTGTGGTAACTGTTACTACAGTTATAGCTATCACGGGTGTTGAATAATTTTGTCGTGCATCAGTGGGCCTTTTGCTCCACTTATATTTGCCACCCATAAGCAATGAAGAAAGGATATTATTTTAATGGAGGATTTTCATCATAACTACCCAGAATTAATGTGTCTTACGATAGAAAAACCGAAAAAAATCACAATGCACCTTTTTTTTTTTTGGATGCCAAACGCTTTATACCTGTTCACCATCGAGTCTACTCGTTTCTGTAAACAGTGATTGCAATTTACGTTGCGCGATGATCCGAAACTGAGCACACCGCAAATTAGCTTCGCATGTTATCAAGGCTAGATGCGCAATGTTGATGTTTATTCGTGTTCAAGGTAGATGTTTTGTTCCTGGTTTTGCTTCCAGAACAGTGACAAGTTCTCATTTGCTTGATAAATTGCCAACCCGACAAGTATTTCATTATACTTTAGAACTCATGGAAGTAAGACGTTTAAATTCCGAGTACATTATAATTGAGTATTTTCACATCTTATTACCCGCACTTCGATGTAAAAAGTGCAGTTTATCGGTAGGAGATGAGGAGAGACAATTACCTTCCGGTGGAGGACTTTTAAGGATAATTGGTAGGCACTTACGTGTCGTATGACGGAAAATCTGAATATCTCTCACACTACAGCCTGATTGTAGGAGAAAGTTGAATATTACTATTGAGTCTTCTCGTGTCTGAAAACAGTGACTGCAACGAATGCTGCTGGAAGACTTGTACTGATCAGCTTCCAACATACTAACGGTGCTCATTTCCACTGGATGAGTCAAGGGTTGTCGAAATTAATGCCATACAAATCTATCTAGAATATATTGACTTATTTTTAAAATTTTTGCATTTTTTTACTTTCTGCTTAATACTAAATTTGAATTTCAAATTTTTCTTGGTATTTGTCCTTTTTAAATCATTTAATAAATTGTATCTCATTTATGGACCTCACACAACTGCATTTTTTTTACTGCATTGCAAATTGTGACTACACAACTGAAGAAAGAGTAAGCGATTATTAAATGAATTTCATTGGGGAATCATCGAATCTCACATAAGGCTTCATGTGACAACTCAGCTCTGGTATTTATAGAGTGTAAATTTTAATCCGCATAAACGGAGTTATTACGCAGCGATTTTAACATGTTTAACAGTTACAACATGGTTGCCAATGATTTAGCATGGCGAAGAATTTTTTTTCCGAAAAGTTTTGCTTTTAATTCAAACTTTATTGACTTTTTTAATGGACAGAATTTTAAAAACACACCAAAAATATTTAAATTTTGTTTTATATACTTATTCATTTTTATGGAATAACGATTCAGAAGGCTTTAAAAATGGTAATGGAGGAAAATGGTAAATATAAGTTATGCATTTTACGCCAATGTATATTTAACATATTTAATGGTGTTAATTTCCCCGTAGTTGACGCCTTTTTGTTTGAAAACCGGTTAATTGAGTATTATTTATTGTTTTTGTTTAAAAAATTGATTACTTTATTTCCACTGCCATAAAAATTATATATTTCACAGTCACAATTTATCAATTAATACTTAGTAAATAGAAAAACCATCAATATTCAAAATCAAACTAGTTTTCTTTCTTGTTCCTAGTAACTATTTAATTACTAAGCTATATATCTCAAAATTTGCTGTATATTTTCACAGTGAATGGAATAAATAAGAAAAATGTAACTCATGTTAATTTTTTTATCTATAGTTACTTTTTGATTATTAAACACAAAAATTTAACTCAAAAGCTATGTTTTTATTAAATTTTATCGGTTTTCATTTATTTTTCAAGGTTTTTAAATAAATTAACTAAATCATCATGAAGGAAGAATATTTTGTCTTTTTTTTTATAAAACAATTTTCTGACTACAATACTTTCACTATGACAAAAATCACAAAATTTTTTTCATAGTCACAATCTGCGACTGTGAATAGAATAATCATGAATATTCTAATTGTTGTTATTTTTTCTCTTTCTTGATCTTTATTTAAACATATTAAGTCACGTTAATTTTTTTCTCATCTTTAGTAATTCTTTAAGATGTACAAACTGTACTAAGTAGATGTATATTTATTAATTTCTAACAATTTTAATTTTATATTTATCGGTTTTCAAATAAATTAAATTAAATTATCACGGAAAAAAATTATTTTCTTTATTATTTTTTCTTAAAAAAACTAATTGATGATTCCTTTACTTTGACTATGACAAGAAACACAATATTTTTTCTCAAGCCCAATTTGTCACAATGAATAGAATATTTATGAAAATTCAAAGTACTGTTAATTTTTTTTTTATTTCCAGTAATTATTGAATCAAACAATTACTAAAATATGTAAATTGTTCTCAAAAGGTGATTATATGTTAATTTTAATCGATTTTAATTTATTTTACATGGCTTTTAAATAAATTCACAATGAGTGAAGAGTATTTTATTTACTGTTTTTGTTTAAAAAACGTGTGTGTGTGTGTGTAAATGACAATGCAACCGTCATTGTGACTGTAATTGCAAAAAAAAATCATGTCATGTAACAGACAAATCAGTTTCAAGTAAGCCATTTAATCATTAAATTGTATTTATTTTAATTGTTTTTAAAGGCTGTTTATTTATTTATTTCTATCGTGTTGATTTTAAAGTTTTTAATCATTTTTTTCTAATTTGAAGCCACAATTTTTTTTTCTGTCTTGTAAATTAAAAGATAAGTTTAACCACAGATTTCATTTTAATTAAGTGTCTGGTTTTAATTAAATGGGATTGGTTTGGCTTGTCACTCTACGATCATTTGTGCTCATTTTAGGCCAATTAGACTGGAATCTGCAGTTTAACTTGGATTCCGAACCACTAACAAACCACCATGCCACCAGGATTCGAAACCGAAACCTGTGGTACAAAAGGTCAGAGTGCTAGCCAATTCGCCATTAGGCCACAATTAAATAGAGAGTTTTCTATGTAACAGGAAATCTTGAATAAACATAAGATTTTTAAAGTTTTCTTTAGATTTCTAATGCAAGTTCATTCTTCTTTGCTTTAATTCAATTTACTTCTATCCAGATTGTTGAAGCAAGTCCTTATACCAAGCAGCAATTTGTACATTTTTGTGGTTCATTTTACAAAACTAATAATAATAATAAATAAACAAATAAAAAGTTACTAAGACTCTAAACTTGAAATTTATTACAGTAGTATATATTAAGATCAAGATGTTTAAAAATTATTTTCGCCAGGAGTGTAGATTAAAAAGACATTGTGATTTTTTTTCATAAATACAAATTCTTGTATTTATGAAAAAAAATGGTAAATGTATGTATAAAATGTATGAAATGTATAAAATGTATGTAAGATTGTATTAACTATACATAATATTCAGAGATCGTTGCACAGACAATGATGTGCTTAAAATTAAAGTCATGTGATCCCTTCGAACTGAATTCTGGGAAGACGAGGAAGAAGAAAGTGATGAGATTCGGTTTTTACCTTGGCCTCAAATAAATATGATACCTAATAATAATTCATATGCTATAGTATCTATACATTTATTGAGACTATATTATCTATAGCGTTTCGTGCACATTGTTAGGCTGAGTGGAGGGAATTCAGGAGGGGTTAACGTACGACATAAAAACATGAACTACTTATCCCTAAAAGGTTCACCCGGAAGTCAATCTTTTCCGTTCATCACACTTAGGTAGGCTATTCGTGGCATACATAAGTCGAACACGGAGGCCCACAAATGTTAAAAAAGTTCAATAAACTAACTAATTTGACTTTGCTGACTTATTCGACTTTAAAATTTACTTAACAAGCTAAAATAATCAAGCTTCCGTGTTAAGAAAATGATTATACTAAATGTTTTCAGTTGAATTCATATTTTTTGAAAGGAACGACAAAAATGCATTAATTTTTCAATTATATTTTTATCAATGGATAATTGTCAATAAGCCACTGAGATATTTCCTTTTAAACTATAAAAAAATCTAATTACTTTTAATATAACACAACAAAAAGTTAATTTTCATATTAAATTATTTAGAAAGTAATCATATCAGAATAGAATGATTCAAATATTATTTTGTATTTAAAATTAAGTAAATGTTTAATACATATTAAAATCAGAAACTACAAAATTAAATAACGGGTTCTGAAATAAATTTACAAAGTGAAACTCAGAAATTGTAGATGTCCCAAAATACAAAATGAAAGTGCAGATATCTGAATGATATATGTGGTGTCGTAATGTTAAAAGTTTCATTGAAATATATCGGAAATAAGTCATTGATAGCAAGGATGGAGTATTAAATGTGACTAAATATAATGTCACAAAATGTGACTAAAAATAATATAAAAATTCTGAATTTCAGCTGACTGGAGCTCAAAAATATTGGAAGTCAAACATTGCTATCTTTCAATAGTTTTATCCTTTTGCTTCGGTCTCATTATTTAAGTAATAAATATGGCTTTGATAATTTCTATTGGTTATGGATAATCATTATGAATAATTATAAGTGAATTTTTATATGGCTAATTTTGTAATAAATATTTAAATAAAAACAAACAATACTCTTCAAGTAAATTTATTATATGTTAATGACAAAATAATTAATGTCACTACGATATAAGCTATATACCATTTCCATATTTTTGATAATGTTACTATTTATTTAAGATAAGACATAAAAAAAGTAAAACTTCCGATTTTAAAGTTTAATTTTCTTAGATTTATATGTTTCTGATGTGAAATTTTGTTATTTGAATCAGTCCCCAATGAACGTACCAAATCTACAATAAAATCGCATAAATTTGTAAAGTGAATTAAAATTTCTTATTTTTTAAATTCAACCGTATAAAAATAATGTTTACATCAACATGTTAAAATTGCCTCAAGAACGGACTTTAAAATAATTAATTAAATTTATAATCTTTCATTACGTGACGTTTAATTTGACAATAGTTTCACAAAAAAAATTAAATACAATTTTTATCAAATGCTTCGGTAAATTTGACTGGCACGTCTACGTCTCATCTTTTTTTAATTAAAATTATTCTGAAATTTTTTAAATATATTGGATTACTTTTTATTGCGTACAGAAACACAGAAGTTATATTGTTAATAGCATGGATATATAACAAGTCACTCATTGTTTATCCACGCTAATAATAATATAATAAATTTATGTTTCTCCATGCTTATAACAATATAAGAATTCATTTTCTGAACGTTACCAATACCATATATGACAATTAGCTGTTTATCCACACTGATAATATGAT
Source organism: Caerostris darwini (assembly GCA_021605075.1). Taxonomy (NCBI): domain Eukaryota; kingdom Metazoa; phylum Arthropoda; class Arachnida; order Araneae; family Araneidae; genus Caerostris; species Caerostris darwini. The sequence continues at coordinate 123,733 of BPLQ01012705.1, read as the reverse complement.
AAAAACTCGAGCGTTAATCCACCCTAACAATAATGGAAGAATTTTTGTTTATCCACACTTAGTATAACAATATAAGAACTAATAATTTATCCACGCTAATAACAACATAAGAATTAATTTTCTCCACTCTACCAATACAATATATAAGAAATCGCTGCTTATCTACATTGATAATACTATAAAAACTCGATGTTAACCCCCCTAGCAATAACATACGAAGTAAGAAGAAGAAGAATAATAAAAGAATCGACACGAACAATAACATAAGTACTCTCTATTTATCCACATTAATATACTCTAACAATAATTTAAGAATGTGTTATTTATGGTATTATTATTACTGATAATAAAATAAAAATTCGCTATTTGTGCTAAAATTCGCTATCCACACTAAAAATACTTTAAGAATTCGTTGTTTATCCCCGCTAATAATAATGTAAGAATTTATTGGTTTATTCGTACTAATAAAACTTGAATTCGTTGTTTACTAGTACAATTATTAGTTTAATCTACACTACAAATTCAAGCACGTTCGAAAATGCATGACAAAAACACGTGGAAAAACTCTCTGAATTTGTGAATAATAGATAGACCCATGAACCATATGTCTTTTTATTAATAATTTTATCCATGAATGTAAATCTTTTTATATATTTATTGAGTTCTGTGTTTGATATAAAATGAATTTTTCTTTATTTTAAACATCTTCGTCTCTGAACAGGTTGAAATGTAAGTATCGGATTCATATAATCGTTTTAATAAGTCATTCGAATAAGATGCAGTTCCGCTAAATTTTCTTGGTAATAGATGGTAACTTGTTCATTCAACACCAGCTTATTTCTCACTCTATCATGGTTGGTTCTTATCGATTTCTTTCACGTGTTGTGGGGTATAATGATGCCGATTACCACGTAGACAGAAGTTGTTATCGCTTCAGCGGATCTGCCCAAAGTTCTTTTTTATCGATCTGCTGCTGTTCTAACCCAAGACGTTATTCTCATTAAATCCTCATTATATCGTGGAAATTCATGTTACCCATCAAAGTTACAATTGGAGTACATCCGTTTTAGCAATTTCTTATTTTTCCTTCTACTCACAATTTAGATAAATTTTACACTTATATGAAACTTGAATGGTTTTTATGAAGTTTATATTAATCCTTTTGACAAGCTTAAAGAATGTAATAGATTTATAAATCTCTGAAAATGATACGAGAAATATTCCATACTTTTTTTTGCAAACCCAATGGATTAATATAACTGAAAGATTAAATTTAATGCTAATGTGCTATGTTGGGCACATGATTTCATGCTACATATATATGAAGAATGTATAGACAGTTCATACAGAGACATGTTAAACCTACAAATAAAGGGCAAGTAACTTTCTCTCACGATTAATTTGCTCCAGTGTTCCTTGTAGAAAGTTTTCTCATCAGCTAGAAACAAAGCCCCCTGATGCGTTAAGAAAAATAAAATATTCTTGAGCATTGCAGTCAGTGGTTAATTTCAAAAATACTTCTTTCTGCAAGATCACAAGCATGTGTGAGTACTGCCATCCAAATAGTTGCCTGCTTTTACAAATCCACTGCATCAACTTAATTTGTCTTTTTCATGGATATGATCTTCACCGGCCAGACTAACCATTTTATGTTAAGTCACAGTAGTAGCATATGTCGCAAATTGTATTCAAGTACATAGAACGTGCTAGCCAAACCCTATGTATAATAATATGGTTGTGAAATAATTGCCTACCAACTGAGTTCTGAGTGAAATAACATTATCGGCGCTTCTTGTTTAAAAAAATAGTGCAGCTATTCTTTTTGGCGGTCTAAGATCGATTTTTCTCTCACAAGAGACATTTGACAAAACATCTGGATAAACATGAACTATACCTCCACCACTAAAGTTCAATAAATATGAACTAACTCTCACCACAGTTCGATTCCGTTTCGGCAACAAAACCACGATCAACAAATAACAAACGATCAACAAACGTCCTCTCCCAGCTGCAATGCAATATTTCACCACCTGTACTTTCCCTTTCTCAAAGTCGCCAATTAAAATAACAAAGAAGTAGCATATAGTACTTCAGCTTTGGTAAACTTGCATCTGTGGTCACAAGATAACGACAACAGAAAAATGTTCTTTGATTTATTTACCGATCAGCATTCCATATTGAGGGGAAGTTTTCACACATACTATGTACATGACATATTTCGAAAATAATTTATAATTGTACCTTAAAACATATAAAACTATCTTTAAATATATATCGATATCATATCTTTAAATATACATCGATACTTTTCTGCCCTAACAGCAGAACAATGGAGTTAAATCCTCTCTACTTGGACTCCTCAGTCATTTTATTGAGAAGGATTCTGAGTCGATCTTCGGCTCTAAGCTTTTACCTCCTATTCTCATCAAGATATCTTTTCCTCTATATGTCTCCAAACTTCGATGATTTTCTTCAGTATTCTACCTCCATTTTTATATTTATGAATCTCTCAATAGTCATGAGGATGTATCTCGATCGGTTTCTATGTCTCCGTTCCTTTTTCGATGTCTACCGTCATTTTTTTATCTTTCCTCATATCTTACGCTCTTTTTTATTATTGATCGGAATTTTTTTTAAATACTCTCAAGGGCCTATATGATTTTCCATTGGTGGGGATTACATCGACACCTTATCAGACCAAGTAGTGCAGGTTGTCTGTTTGGAGGTTGAAGGTCGCACGCAATCATTTGGAAAAACATCTGGATAAACATGAAATATCAGTCCACCTCAAAGCAAGCAGTTAAATTATTTTCCGGTAATAAACTCACGATCAATAGACAAGCGAACAAACGTTCTCTCCTCACTGCCATGCAACCTTTCACACTTGAACTTTCCCTTTCTCAAAGTCGCCAATTAAAATATCAAAGGCGAAACATACTACTCATATACATATACATATACTTTATATACACATTTTATAAACACATTTATATACACATACTTTACACATACTTTATATACACATTTATATACACATTTATATACACATACTTTAGTTTTGGTACATGCACATCTGTGGTCACAAAAGGACGACAACAGAAAACTGTTCTTCAATGATTTCTCTACCGGTCAGTATTCCATAAGGAAAGCAACGGTCACACTCATACTATGTAATATAAACATGCAAAACCACGATGTACATAAGATATTTCAAAATTATTAATAATTTCACCTTAAAACATACAAAAATATCTGTAAATATATATCGATACGATATCTTTTATTATATATCGATACTATATCTTTAAATATATATCGATACTATTCTGCCTCTAATAGCAGAACAATGGAGTTAAATCCTCTCTACTTGGTCTCCTCATACGTTTTACTGAGATGGATTCTGAGTCAATCTTCTGCTCTCAGCTACTACCTCCTATGCTCCTCATATAACTGGCTTCATGTTCGAAACCTGGCGGTGGCATGGATGTTTGTGAGCGGTGTCAATTTTCTGCTCTAAGTTACTGCCACCTATTCTCATCAAAATACCTCTTCCTCTATCTCTCTCCGATCTCCTATGATTTTCTTCAATATTCTACCTCCATTTTTCTATTTATGAATCTCTAGAAGACTCTATATGTACACATCCGCTTATGAGTCTCTCGTATCTCGAACTCTTTCTTTGTTTATGATACTCTACAGCAAAAACTAAAGAACGGTATGAAAGCAAATTTCAAATATTTGTTTTTGCCTTTTTATTTAGCTGATTATAATGAAATATTTGTTTCTAATTTATCACATATATAGTAGTAAAATTTTACAAAAAAATATATAAATAAATATTCATAAATTTTTATGGTTAGCGTTTGTGTCTTATTAGCCTTTTTACAGTGATTTGGTTTGGTTTGTCGCTCTACGGTCATTATGTGCACACTTTGGGTTAATCATACTGGGACTTACACTTTAACGTGAATTTGATTTGAGGGGCCATAACATCAAAATAAACAATACGAAAATGAAATTATATGGATTTTTTAAGTATTTGATTGTATCTTTTAATAATATAGCTACTTAAAATTGAGAGCAAATTACTTTAGAAGTAGATAATTGTTTGCCAGCGAATGAAACCATTTAAAAATTTTAATAATCGCATTTTGACGTCAAATTTCACACAGATGTCAAGGGCAGGGCCAGCAAACTAAAAAAGAAAAAAAAATTGAAATTCCATTAGACCCGGGAATTTTAAATTGAAAATCGGTCTTACTTTTTGGACACAGTAGTATTTAATTATCTCACATGGACTGCAAAATGCTATTTGATCAATGTTCGATCGTTCTTTCTTCATTAAACATTCTCTGTGGTGACAGATGGATGCTACTTGTTGTTTGGGGTTCACATGATGCCAATATCATTTTGAGGAATGGCAGCATCATGGGTGAAGGGGGAGTTTATTGCAAGGTTAGTTTTCTTTTCTTATTTTTCTTGGTGACGAATATTAAAAAAATTTACTTTTAATTGAGTAAGAAAGGATGCAAAACGTTTGATAAACTCATTTTTTAACTCCTACTATTATTTCACATTCTTCCTATACATATATCTTGTTCAATTTTTCAATCGTTGATAAAATACATTTTATTCCTCAACTCAAGTTTAAACACATTTTTTTGAACTTGGAATGGATGATACTTGAGGTTAATACAGTTTTTTCAAATATGAATTCATTAATTAAGTTTAATTCATTAATTCTATTTTTTTTAGATTTAAATTGTATGTATCTACCAATAGATGGCGTAAAATGCATGAGGAAAATTTCAACTTTATTTATAAAGGATTTGAAAATTGATTAGAAATTGGAATTAACTTTTTTTCTATATTACTTGTTTAAATCACATGAAAACCAAATTATCAAAATTAATTATCTTTTCAGAACCTGTTTCAGCCCATCTGTTATTCAATAAACGACTAAAACTCAATTTCATAACACAAAAAACCATATAAAGTAAAAATAACAATAAAAAATACAAATTTTTCTATTTAAAACAAGATTCGGAGCTGTCTGAATTCTGTGACAATAATCTAATTACAATGCAGATGCAATTACTCAGCTTCCCCTTATCGGTATCACTTCGAAGTGGCACAATCGCTTCAACTTATGCGAACTTATCTCCCACGCATTTGTTAGAAGAGAACCATTAAAAATGAATGGAAGCCGCCTACAGGCCAAACTTATTGATGAAATTTTTTTATTTATTTAAAAGAGTTCTTATTTTGTAATCGATGAAGTAAGAATAGCATTCTTGATTATGTTGGCGTCTCCATTTTTCACAGGATGTAAATTTATTGGTTTTTTTTTTATCTTATGTCCCGAGACATATTATGGAGAATTTATGGAATTTGTTGTATCTAGAAAGAAAACTTACGATAAAAGAAAAATTTCATGTATTTACTAAAAGCACAACGTAGTCTAAATATAGATCTCAGTATAATATGACATTTCTAAAATATGATTTCACTCAAATAAGGTTTAAGAAATAGAGGTTTGGTTTGGTTTGTCGTTCTGATGTCAACTTGTGCGTATAAGGGCTAAACATACCGGGACCTAAAGTATAAAGTGTATTTAGAACCACCCACAAACATCCATGCCACAGCCAGCTTTCGAATCTGAAGCCTGTGATATCAAAAGCCAGAACGCTATCCACATGGCCATTAGGCCGTTTAAGACACTGAGGAAATTTTCTCTACAATATAGCATTATTATATAGGTTTTTTTCACTTGGTAGACATCTAGACAAAGTCCACGAATCCGTAAACTCAAAGGAGTTTAGGAAAAGAGAAAGGGGGTAGCTTCTTTTGTGATGAAGCACCAGTAAGTGAAAGTCTGACCTGGATCCGTGACGTTGTACAGTCTATGAGACCGGGACTTACGGTTTAATGTGGATTATGAACCACTACAAACAACCATGGCCCAGCCGGGATTCGAACCCGATACTTGTGGTTAAACTACCAAAGTACAGGATATTCGACCATTCAGGACCTCATTGTATCGTTCTTCATATAATCGGCTTATATTGAAAGTTAAACATTCGGTTTAAAAGCAGAGATAGACGTATCGACTATTTATTAGAGCTTTGGCTTTGGTTTGTCGCTCCATGGTCATTTTGTGAACATTTTAGACTATTTAGACAGGGATATACAAATGTAGATTCCGAACCACTAACAAACGTCCATGCCGCTGCCAGGATTAGAATCTGAAGCCTGCGGTACCAAAGGCCAGAACGCTACCTAATTCACCGTCAGGCCGAAGTTGTTAGAGGTTTGGTTTGGTTTGCCGCTCTACGATTATCTTGTGCACACAAGGGCTGAACAGACCGGCACTTATAGTTTAAAAGGGATTGATTGCCATAAAATTGACATTGTTGATTTCCATAAAAATTAAATTTCTTGGCTGTATTTCTCCATATTTACTTTATAATGGACATTACTTTAAGAACTGAGGAACTTGATGGCCGAGTGGCTAAGAATACCACAGGTTTCAGATTCGAGTCCCGGCTGTACCATGGAAGTTTGTAGTGGTTCGGAATCTACTTTAAACAGTAGGTCCCGCTCTAATAGGATCGTAGAACGTTATAAGGGTAGTATTACTCGCGTCCGCTTGATTATGGCATAAAGATTAACTGCATCTGTATTGCCAGCTGTATGAGAACAACAACACATAACAATATTTTATTTTATCACAGTTAAAGAATCGATTAACTGTGAGTTAAAGAATCGATTAACTCTATAACAAAATAATTCCTAAGACATGATTTTGCACTGACACGAATTCAAGAATTGGAGCAAATCCCCTCTATGATGCAGTAATTACAGCTAGTGTTTCACACTAATATTATTCAAGAAACTGATTAAATTAGCCTTATAGCACACCATTTTTGCAAATCACTCCTACAAACAATAGATCTTACAACATGATTTCTAATGAAGGTATGTTCCAAGCTCCTGCCAATACGGTGGCGTTCAGACAATACTATTTTTCTCTACTACTGATCAAAAATCAAGAAAAATATCTTTATAAGACAGTAATCCTACAAATCAGTTTAAGAGACTTGTAAAACGCAGCACCTCTAAAATCAAACAATGTTGAGATCTGTTCGAGCATCAGAGAAATTATTCCTACATCATTCTTGCAGCAAGACTAGAAGTTTGAAACATTTTATAGCATAGCATTCTTGCTATAAATTTTTAAAATATGGAAATATCCGAAAGATTTTAACAGCAGACATATCTCATTCAAAGCACTTCTGCTGTTCACGAGGGTCGAGTTTTGATCATAAAGATTCTAAACTTTAAAATTTAAGTTGTTCTCAGAGTTATTTGCTAGACGAAGAGCTTTTCACTTACTAAAAGCACTGAATTTAAGAGAAAACTTCCCTTATGTCTATTAAACATATCAAATGCCATGTATATCTCCGACAAAATTTCTCGGAATAGAGTCACAGAGAAATTGCTACAAAATAACTAAAAATATATATAACCAAAGGTTCTACAGATGAAAGCTCAGAAAATAGTGATATTTTAGATGAAACATTTTCTCGTTTGAAGTTAGTAAAATACGTTACATTATGTGACAAGATGAAAGAATGGCATGAGGAATTATGAAAATAGTACTATGTTTTGGCAAAGAAAACATTATATTACAGCAAATAAATAATCATGTAAAATTAAATAAAAATCATTCAAATTGCTATGCAAAACTAAAAGCAGGAATTTTAATTTTTTGATTGATTTTTACTTTTCATACTCATGTCATTTACTTTTCATAAGAAAATTTTTTTCCACGGTAATTATAAAAATACATTAAAAAAATTCTTTGTATTTAATGATCTCATATTTCATGATTTAACTAATTAGCGAATATCATATTATTTATATAAGCAGGAATGTTCGAAATAGTGTGGAAAAAACTGGGTGAAGTGTAAATGATCTCGCGATGCAGTCTGGTTAAAGCTGAATCTGCTACATTTTTTCCGATGTATTGGCTAATCGTCTCAAGTTCAAATATCCTGACATTTGAAAACAACAACATCAACAGTACTTTATATTTCAGTATATTCAAATTCTCTAATTAAAATAAATGAAATTTTGGCATTACAATACTTAACATAGGATTTGATTTTGGACAAGACACTGCCAGGAAAAATTGCTAAGTAACTGTATGCTATAGGTATGTGTTTTACTGTATCTACACATACATACAAGAGAAATATTCACATGCATGCAAGTTTGAACAGACATGCACATATATATGCATACATGTTTGAACAAGTACAAACACTTATAAACATGGTAAAATAAACTCACATACACCTACATGCATGGTAGAATATTGATATACACACAAATACACACACTACACATACACATAATGTACCAATATACAACTATATACATATTATGCACACTACAAACATAATACATACATAGACATAATTTACAAAAAAAAAAAAAAAAAAAAATACATCACCATACATCTTCATAGATATACATTTTGTAAATACATAAACACACTTCAAAAACACATATACATAATTTATGAGGGAACATATATCGACATACATATTAGAAAATTAATGTACACACTACAAATATACCACGTTCAAGCATACACTTGTACATAATTTACTAAACATTCACATAATTTAAAGGAACATACATATTAGAACATAGATACACACCACATATATACCTAATTTACGAATGAATATATATACATGTTTGAACATAGGTATGCATATCAATACACATATAAAATACACATACGCATAATTAACAACATAAATATACACATTTTAATAACACGCATCAAATGCACATCTTTTATAAGGGAACATAAACTTACATTAAAGTGTAACATATAGATACACACAAATACACTACGCATACACATAATTTACAACACAAATATACATATTGTAAATACACAAACACACAGATAATAATTTAGAAAGGAACATACACTAACATTATCCTATATCATAAAGTTATAAGCATATGCACCACACATACGAATAGTACATATACAAAAGAATATACATCTAGATAAATGTTAGAACATATATATTCACACTACAAACATACACACGCATAATTTACAAAGAAACATACACACGCATAATTTATAAAGAAACATACACACCACATACTATTCATACACACGAATACAAGGAAAATAACTTGCCATTTGAAACTAGTAGGATTTTCTTTACTGAAAAAGTACGTAACAAACGAATCGATATGTTTTTTTTTTTTTTTTTTTTCGAAATCCGACAGTTCTGCGACTTTAGCTTAGAAAGCCACTCTGTTTCCAATTTTATCCTTACTACACTCCTGGAATTCCCTCTACTTTTTTCCCTCCTTTTCTCTTTTCGGGAATCGAGTTGTCTCTGTTTTCACTCACTCACTGGTGACACTTTTAAACGGATGATCCGATCAATCAATTTCGAATCTGCGAGTCGTACAATTTCTCAGAGCAGGAGGGTGCATTTTTTAGAAACCCCTTCACCCCGCAAGCTCAAGATGACCCGTTATTTCCGAAAACTCTATTGGGTGTCGGGGTAGTTCCAAAACTACTGAAAACTGCTTTCCGAGTACTGTTTCTCGGCAATTGCCTCTTCTTTCCCCCAGTTCATATCGGAAAAAATAGATTCTCTCTTTTTTTTTTATTAACAGTTACGTTTGGTTTCTTGTTCAATTCCTACTATTAGTTCACACACTCGCTATATATATCTTGTTCAAATTTTTCATCGTTCAAGTTGTCCTGTAAATATTTATTTAATTTCAATTAATAAATATTTCAATAGAATATCACTGTTAATTTTTCGTTATCTGTTTTCAAAGAATGTTTTTGATTTGCAGTAGAAAGCCAAATAAAGTCTTTTCTTTTATTCAATAATATAAAAATATTGTCAATTTGATCTATCTTTTTGTCATCATGGAATAATGGTTGTATGATTTAATGGAAGTGTATGAATAATATTGAAGAAATAATAACTTTAAATATTCGCCGAAATTGCGTTTTCTTATGTCTATCATATATTTCCCAAATTTTCTGAGTGTGTATCCACATATGCATAGCCAGAATTTAACTAAATTTCAAATTTTGCAACCTGCAAATTTTACTAAATTTCAGGTATACTTTTAATAAAACTTAGGTTAAATAAAACAACTTTCGAAATTGGGTCATATTCACTAAGAAATGTTTTCGAAATTGGGTCATATTCACTAAGAAATGATTCAATTAAGTTTTACGCCAATTTGGCAAATTTATGTATTTCACGAATATTTCATTGTTGACTGTACAAATATTTCATTGCTGCAGTGTTCATAGGCTGGCTAACGTAAAATAAATAAATTTAAAAAAAACATTAAGCGCTGAATTGCAACAATTAAAACTTTGTTTTATAAAAAGAAAATTTTGCATTGTTATTTTACCAATAAAAATGTTCCGGCTTAATTTTAAGTTGCTGAACCTCCGAAGAGGTCGCCAATGTTGCAATCTGAAGTATAATGTATTACCAATTCCTTTAGCTTACTGTAATTGAATTTAAGGAATTCTCCACTATATATTGGAGATTTGATTTGAGGCATAGGAAGGAGTTTAGATGAGGGAGATACTTTCTCAGCGTGTGGTTGGGAGAAACAGGTTATGATAAATACACAATATAATAATACTCTATGGTGTTAAAGAAGTAATCTTCATTTAAAGAAGTCATCTTCAACCTACAACTGTCTCCATACCCTTGTTAAAATCCGATAAGTCGTTCGAATTTAATTAGCTACAATTCCGCTCCGACCTTGTTTTTGTTATGTCTATAAACAAAGCCCAAGGTCAGTCATTTAAACTGGCTGGATTGATTTAAGATCAGTTTATTTTAGCCATTGTCAATTTTATGTGGTAATGTTTTTAATAAATGAAAAAAATTATGCATGCTTGCAAACAGCAGGCTTCACTAATTAGCTCTAAATGATAAATAAATAATACTCATGCAATAAAGTAATTTTTAATTAAAATGATATTCATAAACATAAATTAAAAGTATTACACCTTGAAACCAAAGATATTTGAATATATATATATGTATACATATATTGGATACTAAATAAACAATCTATTGATTCATTATGCACATTAAAATATGTTTCAGTGACATCCGTAACAGCAATTAAAAGAAAGGGTACTTAAAAAAGGTTATATAAATTATTCGAATAAATTTATGTATTTCTTCAGGTAATAAAAATTCCAAAATAAATTGATAACATTCATTTTTCACACATTGATTGATTGTATTGATCTTCTACCCACTTAAGTTGTTGCAGGTGAGCCAAATTTGTCATAGAAGCGATTGTTGTAGTAAAGTGGCGTTCAAAATTCACCTAAATCAACTCGTGAAAATTAAAACGTTACAAAACACTGTATATAACTACTTTATTTCATTTTACAGTTTCTTAAGAACCTAATTCTAAAAATAATTATGCATTGATTAAAAATTTCATGAAAACTTATATTCATTAGAAGATTTTGTCAATTCATGTAGTGTAATATTGTTTCTATTAAAAAACAACCAATATTATTTGATATTCAAAATAATTTTATTTTAGGGAGTGTTGTGCTATTTAGAACTATATATTCAATAAGAAATATCAATAAAAAATAGCATTTAACATAGCATTTAGCATTGCTAAATGTTTGTCTATATCTACCAGACATAGATATTTGTCCCTCTTGAATATTTAATTTTAACAGATAATCATACTTTATTGAAATTCTCTAAGAAATATTCAATTGATTTTTAATAAATTGGGAATTCATCCGTACTAAATTGATTACTGTAACTTGCTGAGTTTATTATTTTAGTAAAATTCGAGATTCTTTCAATATAGAATGAAAAATTATTATTAAATTTAACCGTGATCAAAAGTGTGAAGCACCGATTAAATATTTTAAATCCTTTTTGAAAATGAAATTCAGAAAAGCTTTTCAAATACAAATTTGAAGCGTAAGGCCATTTCTATAATTCGAAACTTTCTGATGAGTGTTTTAAGATAATATTTGAATGTTGCAAGGAAAAAAAATGGAAGTATTATAATAAAATTTAAAAATAATATTTTTCGTCACCCCACCCCAATATTTCAAGATATTCACTGCATAAAATATTTTAATATATCCCAATATCTTTCGTTCCTTTTATTTTATTATATTTAGTATGTGTATATATATATATATACAGAGAGACAGAAGTTATTTATTTTAATTAGATTTACTTGCAATAATGAATTCTTTATTTAGAAAATGTACAAAATAAAATAAACAATAACACAATATGTCTCGTAGATCCTAGCAAATATATTCCATATGAAAATCATTAAATTCATGATTTTTCTTAAATGATATATTTATTATTCTTTTGATAAATTTGTATTATATTTTAAATATTGCCTTTCCATTTAAGTTACTATAAATGTGATTATCACTGAATTATTAACTGAAGAGGTTATTTCATTCTGATTTCGATTTTTAAATTAATTATTTATTCTTATATTTTGCAGCCAGTGTCTGAAATAATTAAGGATTATAAATAATGTTTGGAGATTAGAAAAATTTAGATGCATCACCAGATAGTAAAATATAGTTTTTTTCTCTCACTTTTGTTTCCACACGAAAATGTTTTTTGTTATGACATATTAAATTTTTTATTGCTTACAAATAAAAAATTAATACAAAATCAGCAAAAACAAATATTGCAATGCACATATAATATGAAAACTCATATAATATGAATGATCAGTAACCAGATTTAAGTAACTAGAAAGCCATTTATTTTATTTATTTATTTATTTATTATTATGTTTTGGTTTCTCTAATAAATAAAAGAATGCTATATTCCTGTAAATGAATAATTTACATTGGATAGACAAGATTTTTAACGTAGATAACAATATCTTTACATAGACAATAATTTTATGAAACTGTTCTTATAGTATAGAAAACAAAAAATTTCCTTATAAAATATTACCTACAGCATTTTTCAAAATCAACCATTCTAGAATTGAAAAAAATAATTGCTTTGTTATCTAATAATCATTGAAAAAAATTATTTGGTATTAATATGTAATATTAAAAAAATATATAAAATTTAAAAATCTGCGTAATTTCAGTAAATTTGTTATTAGTAGAGTTGCCAATAGCAAAATAGAAACATAGATTTTTTGTCCTTTAATAATTTTCTAAATTTTCACAGAGTAAGATATAAGAGTAATTTAAGATGCTTTTAAAAGATGTAAAAAAGTTACTTATTTATTCTAATACTTGTTTAAAAATGTAATATTTTGATGTATTGTCTTCTATTTTAAAAATTTAGTAAAAAGATTAATATAGTAAATTAGAGATAGTTAATGCCTTGTATATATATATAGTTTGAAATTACCCAAAATTTTATGTCTTTCATGTTATTAAGATGAATTCTAAATAAAGTTGATAAATACAATGAAAAATTGAGTTGTAAAAGGAATCAAAGAATTGAAAGCAGCATCATAACCAAATCAAGTTATGCTGCAAAAGTTGTAATCAGCTAATTAAAATTCCTTTAGGATTAATTTTGAAACAGATTCGAGGCATTCATTTTATGACAGACATTCAATGCATTTACTTTGTGACATATTCAAAGCATTAGTTAGATTCCTCTGTGTAATTCCGGTTGCCACTTTGCACAGCCAACCTTTTGTGCCCGTTCTGCTGTTCCATTCCAACTAGAACATGCAGTAGAACTCCAGATCTATGGATAATTTAGGACTGATGTATCATTCTCTCACCGATGTGCAGAAGCTAGTCCCATGGAATCGTCACTTTGAATCTCATTGTAGTAAGTAGACCATTAAAAGGGATTAGTTAAAGCATTTTGATATGACCGGTACCCAAGTAATTTCAAACTATCTTCTCTTTTAACAATGTTATATGATTCAGAGACTCATTGCATTCCTTGTCGCATAACGGGTAGATAGAAGAAAGATGATAGTATTTCAGAACATGTTGGGTACAAAATATATAAATATTATTATTATTTATTTATTTATTGCTTATTTACGTTTCTGTTAACTCCACATAATGCAAATTTCCTTCTCTTACTTTTAATAAAAACTTTGGTAAGAAAGTTCCAATTATTATATCCCACACAAAAAAATATTTTAAAGATAAAACAACAGTTTTATGAACTTATAATTCCACACAATTCGACAAATAACGTAGCATTTTGTTGTACAAAAAGCAAAATTTATAAAGATAATTTTTGTTTTAGAAACAAATAGACAATGAACAAAGCGAGGATTTAACACTGGATAATGATATTTATCGTTCTTTAAAAAGGAGGAAAAAAATTCTTATTGAAAGCTAACTTTTATTTCAAAAATGTTTACAAGAAAATGAACTTACAAATCAATTAAACTACCAAAAGAAATTAGAAGAAATTAAGAAAAGAAAATTTAAGATGTTTTCAAAATACTGTTTCTTAATTGAGAAAAGATTTTAATTATTTTTTTAATAAGTATCTTAACTATTGTCCAAATTCACTTCATACTTTTAGTATTTATAAACTAAATTACTTATTAATTTGATTCGAATTAAAAATTAAAAATGATTTTATTTCACAGAAATAGACAATTATACTTTGTTATTAAAAATCGGTTGTTTAAAATTTGATTTTTTTAAGACTAAAGGTAATTAATTAAATTTATGTATTTATCTATAATTGGCGAATCTTTTCAGCGGTATTTGAAAGAATTTAATAAACTTTCAGTAAGTTACTGATATTTAATAAACCCTATCTTCAAATCATTGAATATAAACTTTTCTCAACCCTGACAATTTTAAAATTTCATTTTTTTTTATTTTTATTTTTAGGCATATATTAGAAATAATTATTATTGTATAAGAAGCAAATTCAATGGTGGCAACAATGCAACATTTGAGAAATCTTTTTCACTTTTTTTTTTTTAAAAAAAAAATGTTATTTTTTTGTGTATATTTTTGTGTATTTTTAATTCATTAAAAATTAAAATTCAATAATTCTTCATCTCTAAGAAATCTTTATTAATATTTAATTCCATATACGTAGAAATTATTGAACAAGGTTCTATACAATGTATACAGAATGTTTGATCAACACCAAATAAACTGTGTAAAGAAAGAACTTTCGATCATAATAAATTAAAATTTTAACTAATCAGAAAACCATACCTTAATGACGCATAACTTAAAAAAAATGTGAAATAAAAATATGACGTCACATGCGGCACAAGAAAATTAAAAAGAATGATGCGAGGCTGAGTCAATTGCAATATTGTCCATTATGCAAATCAACAGCTGTTTTCAGGTGACTTTCAAATATGTGTCCAATTTGTGGAACGGTTGTTACACCATTTTTAAACCAAATAAAGTTTTAATTGCAAATATCTATTTGGAAGAAGCATGTTTCTGTTGTGATGGGGTTTTAACAGTTACAACAGCTACGTGTAGTCTGGATTCAATCTTCAGCCAATTCATTCTCAGAGACATCAGGACTGCTGGTATGTAAATATATTGGTCGGTATACTGGTAAATCGCATTCCCAGTATAACTGTACATTCAGTTGTCTGAACGGATCATCGTATGTATATAGAGAGTTCTGAAACTAATATCGCAAATTGTAGAAACCCTCAATACTTGATAATTGGTCCGTGATGTACTAACTTATTTCCTTGATAACATATCTATGTCAAAAATGCTGGCCTATAATTCCAATATAATGGAGGAGTGGGGCCTTTTTTTCTCATCTGTACGTTTTTGGTTACATATGAAATAATCATACTATTGCATTGCACGAGACGTTATTAAGCCACCGCGATCTCCAGATCTATAAATTCGTATTTTTACTGTAGGGATATGGGTAATAATTCGAGCAATAAACTCCTGTTATTACAAAACTTGATTTTTTTGTTGTTCTGCATGCTGCAACCTCCCCTTTTATTGGATCACAAAGCTAGTGGATCATGAGTAGTCAACCATTGCACCCCACGTATAAGCATTCCCCAGTTTTATATGGAAATCATTTTGAGAACTTCCTTCTGTCAATATCGTATCATATACATTAACCTATGTTTCTGTTTACATTAAAACTCAATTCTTTCAGTACATTAAAACTCAATTCTAGTTAACCAGATGTGGTATCATACCTTTCTTTCACAGTTTTTTTAATATAATGCAAGATAGAGGCATGGTACTAAAGACAAATTATATTTATTCTGAACAATTATTCATAATGGCGTTAAAGCAGTTATTCATAGCGACGTTTTATGTGGCATTGAGTGAACATCCTACATATATATACTTCGTATAAATATATTATACTTTTCATATTATACTTTTTGGGTTCATAAACTACAGGAAGGGTTGTAATAACAATGAAGGGGATTTACTGTTGAATTTAGAACCGCATCGCACTTTTAATTTCAGTAAAATAACAAAACTCCTTTAAAAATTATAAAATATTTACTTTTGACAGTCATTTCTTTCATGCCAGAGAATTAGAACGTCTGCATAAAACACTTACCATATGCAAATTTTCAGTGAAAATAAGCGGCATAAACAATTGCAGCAGAAAACTTGTCGAATTAAATCGTTAAAAGGCGAACATGTGCAATGTTTCAGATTAACATCATGAAAAATTCACTTGAAATGTCTTATTAAATGCTGTATTAGGATACATGGAGTCAGAAATACATTGCATTTGCGACCAGCCAAATGGGAAATGACAAAAAGCCCAAAAACCCTGCATAGTAAGCGATATCATTTCCGATGTGCAGTAATCAAAGCAATCCTACTATCGCCAACTTTGGTTTCTAAGAGATTTCACTCGCTATTTGAATGTAAAAATAAACAAAACATTAAAATAGCAAATTATTGAGAGATTTGCAGTGGCACCTTCCACGGATACACTGTTTGGAGAACTGACATTAGTGTTTATTATACTTCGGTGTAGAATGTTGTGCATTAATCTCTTCCAGTAGTAAAAGATAAAATCTTTTATTATAACAAAAATTCTCAAAATAATTATCACGTGGAAAAATATATCACAAACATTTTATTAACTGTAATGCCTTCAAATATTTATTTAGAAGCTTTTCAATAGCTCTCCCAATATTAAAAAAAAGTTTTCTTTTCTTTAATTTTTGCTAAGTTCTTGTTTTTTGGAATTGTTTAATTAACACGGTTTTCATTATGATACCGCGAAAATTCATTTAAGCAGTAGCTTGGATGCAATAAAAACAGAAATTCCTCTCATTAAAATATCAAATTGAATTCTTTCTCGTACAATGGATAAATTGTTCAATTAAATGACATAATCCATAAATGATTTTAAATTAAAGACATTCGACAAAAAGAAAACTTTTCATATTAAAAAGAAAGTGATAATCTCTTTTCTTTTTTTACTTTTTGAAACCGAACACATGAAAAAAGGGAAGTTATTCATTTTTTTTTTATTCGAGGAAATAAAGGAAAAGATAATGAATCTTCAATTTATTTAACATTTTAAATCTCTTTTTTTATTATTATTCACGAAATAAACCAGTTTTGATTTTTTTTCCTAGTTTGTAAATCCAATTAAAGCGTCTTTTAATTAGATTGCTTTTTGTTGCCGTTGGACTGAATAAAAGTGAACAAGAATATTATTCTAATTAATAGATAAAAATTGGAAATAAATGTTTCCTTCATTTTTTCATACCAAAAAAAGCACGATTCATAAAAAAAGTTTGAAAAACAAAATTAATTGGAATTAAATAGAGATTTTTTAAAATAATTTTCAAAAATTATTTTAACTATATTAATCATCCTTAATTTAAAATTAAATATAACAAGAGTTATTACTACTTAGAAAAAAAAATGATCTTCATAAAACGGAGGCAATTAAAATAAAAAAAATTGTGGAACAGATTTTGTAAAATAAAAATATTACAAATTTAAAAATTTTTTTTTAATGTTTGCCTTATTTTTATAATGCAAATATCAATTTGTAAAAAAATACAGTATTTAATAAAAAAAATTACAATACACTAAATGACAGTAAAAATTACACTATTTAGTAAAAGATTTTCCAATATCATTTTCTTACTTTTTAATATCATTTTCTTTGAATCATATATATATATATATATATATATGCGTATTTTTGTATGTCAAAATTGAAACTAAATTATTTCGTTCATAATTGATGTTATAAATTTTATTAGCTGCGTAATTAATAATTTTTTTCTAGTATCTATAAACTATGGATAAATGTAAAGGTAGTGTAATTAATCAAAATTAGCTGATTGTGGATGGAAATGGCGCTTGTAAATGCTAACAATATGTACTTGCGAAGGAGAGTATGAACAGGCGGTAAAGTAAATATAAGGAAACATTTTAAGGAATAAACATTTAACAATAAGAATTTGACATACAGTTTATTCAAAATTCCAAGCTTCAGTAAATGGAGTGGCGAACATAGGAAAAAATGTTTTAGGTATGTCATCTTTATTCCAGCAACAACTATTGGTTTCCCACTAGATTTTCATCAAACTCTACGGAAATTCATTAAAAAATTCTCTTCGTTCCCTAACAGAAGATTTCATGAATTTTTTTCATGCATGTCAGATCAGGAAATCATGGTAGCAAGGAGAAGATTTACCCCATCCAATCCACTGTGGGACGTAAGTAATGCTAACATTCTTGATGAAATGACCTAGGGCTCCCTTCATCAAGATCATGCTAAAGCTCCCATTTGTATGCGTACAGCTACTGAAACATCAAAAAAAAATCTTCGGCAGTTTGTCATAAATGATGAACTTGTGCGGAAATGTGCGAGACATGTCTGGCTTGGTTTGTCGCTCTACGGTCATCCTGTGCTCACTTTAGGCTAATTAGACGGTACCTACAGTTTAACGTGGATTCCGAACTACTAACAAACATCCATGCTGCTGCCAGTATTCGAACCTCAAGCCTGTGGTGCGAAAGGCCAGAGGGCCAGCCATTAGCCATCAAGCCGCACATGCCTGGCATTTTTGCTAATGCACACCAATTCATACACCACAGTCCCGAATCTTGTATCACTATTGGTAGTCACTCTTTTGAGCATCTATTGTAAAAAGCTTAAAAATTAAAAAGGTTGTTTCTTTTGACTGGCTTGATAATCTTATCAACAATATCATGATGTGCATTTCCACTCACACATTTCATTAAAAAAATCTTCACATTTAAGTTCCCTCTACTTGCCTTTAAATTTTTGCCAAATATTTTAGGATATCCAGTATATTCATCGTAAAAAAATTTTCCATTTTTATCTTCCATACATTTTTTTCTGAAACTTTTGTCCTTTTTGCAAATCAAATTACGATTTCCGCAAATTAAATTAACTTTTTTCAAAAATAATTCACCGTTTTGCAAATCAAATTCACCTTTTTCCAAGGCAAATTAATCCTTCAAAAAATTGGGTTTTCGATTATATGTTACTTGTACATATTGTTTAAAAGGAATATATGCAAATGCACATCTAAATATGTATTGGTATGGTTAAAGATGTATGCTTAAATATGCATACATTAATCAGTACTTTTTTTCAATTAGCAATTATTGTTTGGGGCATATATATATATATATATATATATATGGAAGGCTGGCTATCAAATCATTCACAAAATCTGAACAAAATTTTTGCCCAAGAATCATATGAAAAACAACAGTTAAGCCCTAACGGTTATAATTACAGTGACACTATTTCGAAATTTTAAAATGGCACCACTTGTAATTTTTATTGTAATGCGGTCTACATAGGTCTACATAAATCCTATAGCATGAAAATCATTCCCGCTAGGTTGATTAAGAAGAAAAGTGAAAACAACCAATAAAGATAGAGAAGCAACAGAAAACCAAACAATTTAATGTGTTTCACAAATTTTCCACATGAAAATTATCAACATCCAGAGTTACAACTGATTTGCTTATCTGCATTCAGCAGAAACCCTCTCAAAGAAAACGTTGTTCTTAAAAGCCTCAAAATTTAACTTCTATAATGTTTCAGAAAGTTACCATGGAACAGAAAATCTTTGCGGTAAGAGCTAAATGTGGATTATTGTAGAACTTCTCATCGAATACGTAGAAGAAAAAGAAGCGAAATAGCATTGACAGTTGCATCTGATAAGACGATTTCTAAACGTTATTTTTATAAAATATCTCTAATTTCACTAGACTTTCGAGAGAAATTCATAGGTATCTACGAAATACTATGGAATTCTAAGATTTTATTTACC
Source organism: Caerostris darwini (assembly GCA_021605075.1). NCBI lineage: Eukaryota > Metazoa > Arthropoda > Arachnida > Araneae > Araneidae > Caerostris > Caerostris darwini. The sequence continues at coordinate 103,366 of BPLQ01012705.1, read as the reverse complement.
ACGATAACAATTAACAATTTGAAGCATTGTGAAATTTATACTCAGGCTTTTAAAGAATATTACACTGAAGTGACAAAAGTCATGGGATAGCAATATGCAAATTTTCAGATGGCAGTAGCATCGCGTAGAACAGGTATAAATGCGCAGTGCTTTCGCAGAGCTTTCATTTCTGTTCAAGTTATTCATGTGAAGAGGTTTTGACGTGATGATGACCGCACGACGGGAATTAACAGACTTTGAACGCGGAATATTAGTTGGAGCTAGACGCATGGGTCATGTCATTTCGGAAATCGTTAGGGAATTCAACATTACCAGATCCACTGTGTCAATAGTGTGCCGAGAGTATGAAATTTCAGGCATAACATCCCACCATGAACAGCACAGTGGTCGACCGCCTGCACTTAACGACCGAGACCGGCGACGTTTGCAAAGAGTCGTAAATTCTAACAGACAAGCAACACTGCGTCAAATAACCGCAGAAATCAATGTGGGACGTACAAGGGACTTGTCTGTTAGAACAGTGCGGAGAAATTTGGCTTTCTTGGGCTATTCTAGCAGAAGACCGACTCGAGTGCCTTTACTGACAGAACGACATCGCTTGCAGCGACTCTCGTGGGCACGTGAGCATATCGGTTGGTCCCTAGATGAATGGAAAACCGTGGCCTGGTCCGATGAGTCACGATTTCAGTTGGTAAGAGTTGATGGTAGGGTTCGAGTGTGGCGCAGACCCCACGAAGCCATGGACCCAAACTGTCAGCAAGGCACTGTTCAAGCTGGTGGTGGCTCCGTAATGGTGTGGGCTGTTTTTTCATGGCATGGACTTGGTCCTCTGGTGCTACTGGACCGAACATTGACTGGAAATGCTTATGTTCAGGTACTTGGAGATCACTTGCAGCCATTCATGGACTTCATGTACCCAAACAACGATGGGATTTTTATGGATGGCAATGCGCCATGTCACCGGGCCACAACTGTTCGCGATTGGTTTGAAGAACATTCTGGACAATTCCAACGAATGATTTGGCCACCTAGATCACCCGACATAAATCCCATCGAGCATTTATGGGACATCATCGAGAGGTCTGTTCGTGCCCAAAATCCTGCACCATTAACGCTTTCACAATTATGGACGTCTATCGAGACAGCATAGCTCAATATTCCTGCAGAAGATTTCCAACGACTTGTTGAGTCCATGCCACGTCGAGTTGCTGCACTTCGTCGGGCGAAAGGAGGGCCGACACGATATTAAGAGGTATCCCATGACTTTTGTCACTTCAGTGTGTTTCCTTAAACTGGATTTCTATTCAACCTTAATAAGTTAATTACCTGCAACTGTTGATGGTGGTATTTGCTATCTTCATCAACTATTGTTTTTACAAACAATTTTTTTTTCTTTTAATGCTAGCTTTCTTTCATCAAATATCTTGCAGATCCTGGAGATAAAATTGACATTAAAGCTAACAGGATAAAGACCCTAATAGAAATCTTCGAAAAGGCTTTTAGTCTTTAGTACACATATCTTAATTGGCAACGACTCATTTGTGCACAATTATAAGCATCTAATTTTATTCTTTCTCTTTCTAAATAAATAGGGATTGCGCATTATGATTTCGTTAATTCTCTTTCTTTTTATGTTAAACAATCAACTTTAACATCTGATTTCAACACTTCTTTTGACGTTCAAAGAAAACAGTAATCCTAACTTCCGAAGTAAATACTATTTTCTTTCATGGATACTATCATTATGTCAATCTTATTTAGACGAAAACATATTTTTTAAAATTTACTGTTATTTATTAATTTCTTTCGCGATACAATGGTTGATAATTTTTTTTACAGACATTAATAAACGATAAATTAATTATTTTTTTCCATTGCATTTAAATACAAATATATAATTACAACTAATCCTAATTTGATTGAAACAATTATTCCCTCCAGGCAATAAATTCCCGAATAGGGTTTTGTTCTCTTATTTACAGAAAGCCATTCTTTCAGTGCAGCCTTCATCATCAAATGGAAATCTCCAATGTCAGGAATTCTTTGGCTGTTACAAGACAAAAATAAACGAGTCGTGTTACATTGGATTCCTGGCTATTTGGGTTTTTCTGGTAACGAGAAATCGGATTTTCTTCCACGAAAAGGCTTCGAGATGTCTTATCATTCATTTACATCAAACTATCTTGTCGAAGAGGACATCAAAGGGTACTTTTATATTTAAAGGGAAGGAATACTGCAAGAAAGTCCATTTGAACAGAAGTATATGTTTACCACAAGTTCATTCGATTTCAAAAGTATCAACTATTTTTGCAATATATGGGTATATATATATATATATATATATTATATAAATAGATGTTGGTGTGTACGGTATTTCAATACAACTCAAAACATTCTAATTTTTTTCTGAAATTATTATTTAACTTTGTGACTAAATTATAAATAAATTACAATTAGGAAAAAATTATAATTCATCCAGTTTGTAAAAAATTATAAAGACCTATTGTAAAGACCTAATTTAAGTTTATATAAGCTTTAATTAGTTCTTTTTTAAATAATCAAAAAATCTTTTTTGTACTTCTTGTTGAAATTTGGAGCTAACTGGTGGCTTTATTTAGAAATTGTTTTTAATATAATATTATTTTAAAAAAATAAAATTGAACTTTTTTGTAATTAAATTTAATTTTTTCAAATATTACATTTTTAAAGATTATGCGATTGCGATTTTTTTTTCGATATAGGCTTAATTATATTTTATTTTCTAAAATTTTCTTTTATTATAAGTATTTATTCACAACAATTTTTTAACGATTTCACAAATCCAAAATCTTAATCGTTATGTATTTTGCTTCAAAAACTGAAATTTCTTTCGATTAATTTGCGCTTTTCACCTTTTTTTTCTAATAAAATTTACCAAAATTTAGCAACAGTCAAAATCACGAAAAAAATTGTAAGGAATTATTTGTCTATCAGATTGTTAATTAAAAATAGAAATTAAAACGAAAAATAAAGTGAGATGTAAACTTAAGATGATAGATATATTTATAAACATTTTAATTCCATGAATGAAAACTAAAGATGTTTTATTTTCTGTAAACTGCCATTCCGTGGCAGGTCGAAAACGTTGCCGGTCATTTAATTTGAAAAAAAATAAATATTTGTATCGAAGATCAGCACTACATTGTCAGATAAGTATTAAGATCTTTCTTCTAAGAGCTCACCCCAAGTATTCCAACTTTTTCAGTGAATAACTCTGGAATAGTGCAATTATAGTTTTGCGGTGTCAGTATGGTAAGAGTCTTTCTTTCCAATTTTAAATAACGGTAATGTAATTGGGTTCGAATCAATAATCATTTCGCTTTTTGTTATTATTGATTTTATAGGTATGTACTACTTTATTGCACTAACAATGCTTTCCAAGGAAATGTAAATTAAGTAAATTTTACTCTACATTCCCGTGTCCAGCAAAATATAGGAAATGTAAAATCCGGTCATCACCGTTTAACCATTCAGTTATTAATGAAAACACAAATTATCCATCAATGTAATTTTTATATCGTTTATCCAGTAATATATTTAATTTTTATAATATTTACAATAATATATATCTAGTTATTTATTCCAACAGCGGATTAGAATCATGGATAAATGTAACTTATTTCTTAAACCAAACTTTCACAATGCTTTTTTAGTAGGTAAGTGTATTTTTCGGCCAAAATGCAAAATATGGGCCGTTGGGTTTTGGCAATTTTTTTTGTGGCGCCAACTAAGTAATAAGTCGCGAAATGTGGTAACCAAGATATCTTGTACTCTTTGCAATTCACTTAATTTACAATCGCAATCCTTTTCTTGGCGCACTTTGGCGAAAACAATTTTGATGGCAAATCCCAGCTGTCTATATTACGCCATTTGGCCTATTTTTTGTTGCTATTGTTAAACATTAATGAGGTCACATGTTTCACTTATATTTGTCACGAAATGTCCATCGACAGGCGATGGGGGAAAAGCGCGGGAAGACTTTAAGTTGCAACTGTCTCGGAAGAAAAATTAGAAAACTCCCAACACGTAGTATGACAATCGATGCAAGACATATAAAACACATCGTCACAATCGCTATCGAGTCTCCTTATGAAAGCAGTGACTGTAACAGACTTCTCCTTGTGGTTTCGAATCTGAGACTATGATACCAAAAAGAATTTGATTTAAGATAACAAAATTTTAGATGCAATGACACAAATCAAGAGCCTGTTGTAATATATTCCTCATTTTAAACTTTTTAAAACCACACATCTTTATAAACTCTAATGGCTACGAATTGCATAATTTTATGGACAAGAATACGTGGATCATTATGAAATATTTCTTTTTAAAATAAACTAAATATACAAAATTTAAAATTGCTTGAAAAAATAATATTTTACACTATTTAAAACACTAGAAACAACAAGTTTTGCTGTATTATTATTTTAATTTTTAATTTTCCAGAATGTTCAAACATCTCATCAATCAATCTTTCAACATCATTAGCTCGCGCGGCGCCGTAAAAGAGTGAAAATGCAAATTTGGAGGAAAAAGCAATTACTTGTCCAGCATATAATTACGTAAACGTCAGGTTGTTCTAAATTTCTTGATCACTCGACCCAGTTATTTTGCTAAAGCCACGTCGATAAAATTATGGCTTGGTTTTCTAATTGTTACTCCGCTGAAGAAGATATGCCGTTTTATATCAAATATCTTCGGTAAAAAAATTCATTTTGATGAAAACATATTTGAGAATATTCTGGATTCATTACTCGGGAAAAAATTTGTATTGAAATTTTATCTATAAAATAGATAAATTTGAAAATAGCAAAACTTCTGTATTTTTTTTTCTGTAATGGTTGTTAAAATGTGACTTGTTTTAATCTAATTTTCTTCATTCACTAGGTGAGTTTCGATTCCTAATTTTGAAAGAATTCACTGGTTTCCAAAATGTACATTATAACCTGTTTTTTATACTATTATTATTATTATTATTATTATTATTATTAGTAGTAGTAGTAGTAGTAAATATAGCACAAATTTTATTTGTATGAATAGTCAATAAGTAACATTTTTTTAAATATAATGACCCGATGGCAGAGTGACTAGCGCACAGTTTCAGGTTAAATTCCCGGTGGTGCCGTGGATGTTTGTAGTGGTTCGGAATCCACTTTAAACCATAGCTCCTGGTCTATGATGACTGTAGAGCATTGAGTGTAGGGATGACAACCCTACACCCCAAAAAAAACACATCTCGTGTTTCCGAATCTGCCAGGGGCTGTTGTGCCATTGAAAAAGACTGTAGTAACTACCCTGATCTTGAAAGAATTGATCATTTAGATGTCGTTGTAAATGCCGCTTTTTTGCAGTTACTATCAATTATTTCTTGATTTAAATCTTTGTTAAAATATTAATTTAGTTAACTGCATTTGTCAAAAATTTTGATCAACTAATTGGAGTGAAATGGCTAATCACAATTGTTATAGACAACGTAATGATTCTTGAAGTGTAACCCAAAGACTTTGAACAGACATATTCAGATCGGCAAGTAGTTACAATCTCTTCTGAAGAGATCACTTTCTGATTATAAGAATATGTTGAGAAACAGTGATAAGAACAATAGCAGTTATAACAAGAATAAAATAATTTTAATTCAAGCCTGTGTATATGGGAAAATTCAAGTTTTTTTTTCAATTGACAAGAATTGTGTGGGACAAGAAAAGTCACTTAGAAGAAACAACAAAGACAATATTACTATTGTACTATAATTAGCAATTGATTATATTTCGCCAAAATAAAAACAGCACTTTCTTTTAAGTATCACGATTTTTTACGTTTTTACATTAAGCATTGTGCATTAGATTAGTTACACATTTGATGTTAAATATTAGATGTTCTATGTTTTCACATTAGATTAATTTTTTACATTTAGATGTAGTTGTAAATGCCACTTTTTTCACTTTCTGAGGATAAAAATTAATTAATTACTATTAATTATTTCTTGGCTTAAATCTTTGTTAAAATATTTATTTACTTAACTATATTCGTCAAAATATCGTTCGGCTGGTTGTACTGGTTATTACAAGTTGATTGACTTAGATAATTTAATTATTAATGAGGCTTGAAGTGTAACTGAAAGACTTTATAACGGATTTCGCAATCGAAACTATTACCAAACAGACCTGTTCGGTAAGTAGCTACAATATCTTCTGAAGATATCACTTTCTGATGATAGCAATATTTGAGGAACAGTCATAAGAATATTAACAGTTAGACTACAATAATTTTTTTTTATAATTCCGACTTACACTGAAATGACAAAAGTCATGGGATAGCAATATGCAAATTTTCAGATGGCAGTAGCATCGCATAGAACAGGTATAAATGCGCAGTGCTTTCGCAGAGCTTTCATTTCTGTTCAAGTTATTCATGTGAAGAGGTTTTGACGTGATGATGGCCGCACGACGGGAATTAACAGACTTTGAAAGCGGAATGTTAGTTGGAGCTAGACGCATGGGTCATGCCATTTCGAAAATCGTTAGGGAATTCAACATCCCCAGATCCACTGTGTCAATAGTGTGCCGAGAGTATGAAATTTCCGGCATAACATCCCACCATGAACAGCGCAGTGGTCGACCGCCTGCACTTAACGACCGAGACCGGCGACGTCTGCAAAGAGTCGTAAATTCTAACAGACAAGCAACACTGCGTCAAATAACAGCAGAAATCAATGTGGGACGTACAAGGGACTTGTCTGTTAGAACTGTGCGGAGAAATTTGGCTTTCTTGGGCTATTCCAGCAGAAGACCGACTCGAGTGCCTTTACTGACAGAACGACATCGCTTGCAGCGACTCTCGTGGGCACGTGAGCATATCGGTTGGTCCCTAGATGAATGGAAAACCGTGGCCTGGTCCGATGAGTCACGATTTCAGTTGGTAAGAGTTGATGGTAGGGTTCGAGTGTGGCGCAGACCCCACGAAGCCATGGACCCAAACTGTCAGCAAGGCACTGTTCAAGCTGGTGGTGGCTCCGTAATGGTGTGGGCTGTTTTTTCATGGCATGGACTTGGTCGTCTGGTGCGACTGGACCGAACATTGACTGGAAATGCTTATGTTCAGCTACTTGGAGATCACTTGCAGCCATTCATGGACTTCATGTACCCAAACAACGATGGGATTTTTATGGATGACAATGCGCCATGTCACCGGGCCACAAGTGTTCGCGATTGGTTTGAAGAACATTCTGGACAATTCCAACGAATAATCTGGCCACCTAGATCGCCCGACATGAATGTCATAGAGCATTTATGGGACATCATCGAGAGGTCTGTTCGTGCTCAAAATATTGCATCATCAACGCTTTCACAATTATGGACGTCTATCGAGACAGCATGGCTCAATATTCCTGCAGAAGACTTCCAACGACCATGCCACGTCGAGTTGCTGCACTTCGCCGGGCGAAAGGAGGGCCGACACGATATTAAGAGGTATCCCATGACTTTTGTCACTTCAGTGTATATATATGCGAAAATTCCAGTTTTGATTTTTTTCAAAAATTTAGCAATTGTGTTGGACAAAAATAAGCCACTCAAATGAAACAACAAAGGAAATTTAATATAGTACTATAATTAATCATCATTCTTGATACAGCAGCCTAATGGTGGGCCAAGGCCATCTGCCTACTTTCAGATTTAGAAGCAGGAGATGCTTTCTTTTAGGGGCCGGATTGTCAATCCTACACAAAACACTCTACAGTCATATTAGACTGGGACTCATGGTTTAAAGTGGCTTCCGAACCACTACAAACATACACTCAAGAGCCAAAACATTATGACCACCTGTCAATAACGAGTTGGCCCACCTTTGGCGCACAACACAGCTTCAACCCGCCTTGGCATGGATTAATACTACCACTTAATACCAGTTAAATACCACTTCCACCTGATCACGTGCCTTCCACGTCATCCAGGCAAGTTCATTGCAAAATGTAGGAGTGGTCATAATGTTTTGACTCTTGAGTGTACATGATACCGCCAGACTTCAACTCTTTATCACCGAGCGCCAGAGTGCTAGTAATTCGGTCATCAGGTCTCAGTACTATAATTAGCAATTGATTACATTTTGCCAAAATAAAAAAAAACAGCTTTCTTTTATGCATCAGGATTTTTAAATTTTTAGTGTTCTAATAATAAAATTCTCCATTTCCTATTATATATACTAGTAATTATAGATATAAAATAACATAACATAACATATAAAAATATAACGTATAAAAATAACATAACTTCCATTAAAGGATTTCTAAATGCAATTAGATGCTAAACCACACTTTTAGAGGAATGACATTAATTTATTGGTAATGAAATGACATACCAAATAAAAATTTTCATAGATTTTGGATTCTGTATCGTTTTGATAAAATACCAGAATGTAGATGGAAAGTTTAAAAGGGGAAGTTGTGAAAGGAGTGATTAGAAATTTGAATAGAAGTCAAATGACTACTTTGCTCCTGCGAGAATTGTGCTACTGAAATTGCTCCATTTTCATCTTAATAACTTCCCAACAAAAAAAAACGGGGAGTTCTCTGTTCTGTTTTTCGAACCTTTTTCCTTCCATTTACACCTCATTACATTTAAAAACGTCTTCGGGGAAATTTAGCCTAGAAGAAAGTTTCTGCCAAAGTTTGAAACTTGCTTAAATATAAATATTCATGTACCTTCATCCTTCTTCGTGGAAAAAGTATTTTCTTTTGGAAGCTGAATATGCTGGTATCAGCCCTGTACTACGTATATTTTCCTTACTTCTCGAATATTTCTCATTACGCTTGTAACGAATCATTTCATCCAAACGGCTTTGAACTCAAGAAAATTTTTAAAATAAAATAAATGTCCAAATTTGGCATATAAATATATATTATATTTATTCAGTACGTGGCATTTAAAGATAAATAATAATTTTATTTACAATTTTTTGCCATTTTTGATTGCCGGTGCACTTGACCTATGTCACTCTCCGTTAGAATGGGCAGTCTGATGGCCAATTGGCTAGCGCTCTGTCCTTTGGTGCCACAGGCTTCAGGTTAGAATCCTGGCTGTGGCTTGGATGGTTGGAAATCCACGTTAAACTATAGGTTATAATTAGCCTTAAGTAAACAAAAAATTATATACAGCAACAAACCAAACTAAGCTCCGTTAGAATGGCAGATAAGTGTTAGGTCCAGCATTACCCAGGTTAAAGCACGAATGAGCTGCTATAATGCATGTACGGTTTGCTACCACAATTTACATCCAACGTTCTTAAGGATTCACCTATCCACAAGGTTTTCATTTTCAATCTTATTTACAATTGATGAATCTGGCCATAAATGTAACTATGTTTCGATGGTAATTGGCTAATAGTGTAACAATTAGTTAATAGCTAAATAGTTTGTTTATAATAATATTTCATGAAAAATAATAGTCGTTGAATATGTGATAGTGTACTTTAAATAAAAACTTACAGTATTAGTACTTTATTTCATATTTATACTTTGAATTCTGATTTCAATAAATGCTGTTTATTGCTTAAATATCTGGTAGATTAAATTGGGATAATTTATAACTAGAGCAACAAATATTTAGCATGATTTTGCATCGCCCAGGCTCCCCAACTGGGACCTGCTGAATTCAAACCCCATTCTGCCACCACAAAAATGAAAGAAATTGCATAGGTGTTTCATTTGGGAGGCTTGCAGTTTTTTTTCACCAGTCTAAAAAAGGAAGACGCTGCCATTCTACGTATATTTCATGTCATTCGCTTGGCATTTCATTCATGTCATTCCTCAACTTTTGATTTGGCTTCTCTCGTTCGAATTTCGAACAGAACTCTGAATAATCTGAAAGTCAGCGAGCCTTTCACTGTGGTTCGAATTTAAAGGATTAGTTTTCAACCATTGAACATTTATTATATTACATAGAACCAAGTCTTATTCTAGAATCAAATTTGATTAGGAAACTATATTTCATTTCTTCAACCAATAGTAAACGTCACCGAAGGAAATATTTGTATAATTTATTTTCCAGATTTTGTTTCACATATCGTCAATTATATGCAATAAACAGATAACAAAGAAAACGTATGTATGTCTGCATTTTCTTCAAAATTAACTTAGTTAAAATCTTTATTAAATTAGCAAACCGAATTCTGTAAGTTCACAAGAATTAATGCACATTTTATAAAGGAAGCTTTGAATATCCCCACTCTTACATATACCTAATTTTTTTTCAACAACGTCGATTACAGTGTGTCACACCATTATTTGCATTATTTATCTAGACGCCTTGTAATGGTAGGTCGAAAATGCTTTACAACGCTCTCAATAGCTTTGGCGTAATTCGAATTCATGATCAGTTTTGCAGAGACTTTTTTCTCATTTTGATCCACCAGTAGAAGAATGATGGTTCATATGAATGTGGAACTAGCGGATATACATCTGTCTTACATGGCTGTCTAATGCGATAGATGAGCCACAACGATATACGATGGAGTGTACTATCAGTTATAGCCTCTGAAGACACTGTATCAGACGTTATCTAAGCAGGATTCGTTTTAGAGAGCCGTTATGAGTAATTAATGAACGGTATGTAACTGGACATGGAAGAGAACCTAACCTAATTAATCATACCTAAATTTGGTACAGGAAAATCCAAGTTCCAGAGACAAACTGTATTGAGTTATTTCACTGCAGTTTCTGGATGATACTGCTTTAAAACAGCCTTCATTAATATTTAATTTGTTTTAGGTGGCTTTTTATAGTTCAAGGAGACCTTAAATTATCTTTCACTATTTGGAGACATCTTCTGCTAAATTTATTAATTTTGTACATACACTTTGGAAGACATGAAGAAATGAATTGGTACCAAAAGTCCCCGAAAGGACTGTACTGCCACGTACCTATTAAGAAATTTATCACCATCTAAGGGTACACGAGAAAGTTATTCGCCGATATTTTCCTTCAGTCAGGCTCGATTCCCGGATATCCTCCTCATGTGACTTTTGGGTATGAGAACCCCTCGTATATGTTGTGTATGTTGGGGCCGTTATAAGCCAAAGTTTACTGAAGGACAATATGAATTGGTAAAAACAACCAAAGTGATAGTTTTTGTGCAGCAATAGAAATCATCGCTGATAACAAGCAATATCTTGTGCACAGAAGAGATCAGCACACTAAAAATGGTTCACGAGATTCAGGAATTAATACAAGATTATTTTTTGTGACACTGTATGCCCTTTCTGTAAGAGTATTATTATTATTATTATTATTATTATTAGGAATTGTTCCATAGTTCATTTTCTAAGCTAGATTGTAATTATTAACCTACAGGAAAGTTTTCCATTCCGATAATGACAAAATCACTCCTATCGACGAGTAATAAAGATAGATCAATAAAATTAACATTAAAGAAAAATAGGAGAACGCTCTCTACTTTATTACTGTTCCATACTTTAAACCAGATTTTTCCTTTTCTTTCGAAAAACTGAAGCAATTATACTGATGGCAGTTGAGTTAAAATAAAAAAAAATGAGATAAAATTTTTAAATGTAGATATAATAAGTAAGTTAAAATAAAAGATTCCATTTTAAACAACAACCAACAAAAGAATTACTTTCTTTTTCCTTAAATTATGTACGAATCCATACTCGTTTCGTCAGCGATTTCGTTTTATGAGGTGAGCGGAAACACCGGTGTGGATTGTATGGAGCGTAATCCTTTGTGTCATCTATGGCTTCTGGGAATTGCGTGGCAAGGAACAAATATCTGCTAATGACAGCAAATCTGCTTCGGTATCATCAGATACATGCGTAGGGAAGCATCACCATAAAAGTTCGAACCTATGATCTAAGAGAATATATATTTCTTCGAACATCTAATATTAGGTATTTCTTGGCCATAAAGGATTCTTGATAACTTCTATCAAAATCCTTACTATATTTTTATTGCTGTTGTGATCAAATATTGGGATGCTTTTGTTCAATTCATGTATGCCAATAACACATAAAGCGATTAGGAAAATGAATGTCACTGTTCTAAAAGCGTGGAGGTGCTTTGTATGACATTCTTAAACTAACTCTGCATTTCGGAATGAAACTAGTGAAAAATTATAACGATGGATATCGAGCACCCCACGCTTTTAAAACAGTGACATTCATTTTCTCGTCAGTCATTTTATTCTTATGTTAACAATTATTTTTTACTTTTTAGTTTCATTAACTATAAAAGCGTGTTTTTTAGTTTTTTTTAAACTATAATTTATTATGTTGAACTTTTATGGGCCTCATGTTTCAACTCATGTGTGCCATGAACAGCCCACCGATTGGCAGGAATTAGGAATATTTTATATCATTTGCTCACTCTCACTTAAGCTAGACGAATCTTCTGCTGTTGTGATTGTTGTTCTTGAACGAGCAGTTGTCACAGCTATTGAATTTCTTATGTTTAACATGGGTGGGCTTCATACACTGCTATGTATGCCATGAACAACCCACCGACGGGCAATAATGGACGGATATTTTAAGATTACTTGTTTACTATCGCCAAAACTAGATGAATGTTCTACTGTTATGGTTGTTGTTATTGCATGAGTATTCGTTATAGCTATTTAATTTTTTATGTTGAGCATTGGTGGGTCTCCACGTGCTTCCACTGCCATGTAAGCCATAAACAACCTGAAGACGGGCAACGAAAGAGACAAATCACCTTTTTGAAATTTGTAATAGGAAAGGCCTTACATTTGCTTCTTGTATAGTAGAAATCCGGCAAATTCACACTAGGCAGTGTGTTCTAGGCACCTAAATTTCAATTCTCACTTATCTTAGTTTTTGTATTTTAATTATAAATAATGTCTCTAGTCGAAGCTATTATTTATATATCTCACAAAGTTTAATACGATTTTAAATTTCAACGGTTAGCAACTTGCAAATACCTGGTTAACGCTGTGACTAAAAATTACATTTATATCGAATTATTTTTTCTTTTTTTATTATTTAATCATTAATAATTATATCAAGTTTATCAATTATAATAATTTTATATATTCTTTGATTATTTTTTGAAATTTTATTTTCTATCCCTCATAAAAAAACCCATGCATTTTAGAGTACGTCAATCAAAATACTTTATAACTATAAGTTCAGCTATTATAACTATGACTACCACATTGAAGCCTGATTTTGGAAGCGAGACGCTTTATTTCTTTTTATTCATCAAAGTTTTAGTTCAGTATTACTATCGAGTCTCCTCGTTTCTGAAAACAGTGACTGCAACGAATGCTGCTGGAGGACTTGTATTCACCCTCCCAAACACACTAGCGGTGCTCATTTCTACTGAATGAATCAAGGGTTGTTGAAATTAATGGCATAAAAATATATCCAGAATATAGTGACTTATTTTTTTTACTTTTTTCTTTTTCTACTTTTTGAGTAATTCTTAATTTGAATTTCTCCTGGTATTTGTCCTTTTTTCAATCATTTAATAAATTGTATCTTATTTATGGACCTCACACATCTACACTCGTTTTACTGCATCGCAAATTGCTATTACACAATTGACGTAAGTGTAAGCGTTTATAGAATGGATTTCATTGGGGAATCACCGAGTCTGATATAAGGCTTCCATGCGACAACTGAGCTTTGGTATTTATAGAGTGTAAATACTAATCCGCATAAAGGCAGTTATTACGCAGCAATTTTAGCATGCTTAATACGATTTAACATGGTCAGCAATTTTTTTCCAAGAAATTTTGCTTTTAATGCAAGCCCGATTTACTTTTTCGTGAATAAATTTTAAAGAAACACCGAAAAATATTTAAACTTTGTTTAATTACATATTTATTAATTTTAATAGAATATTAATTTAGCGAGCTTTAAAAAAAATGATAATGGAAGTAAATGGTAAATGTAGGTTAAGTCTTGCGTCAATGCATATTTAACTTTTTTAATAGTGTTAATTTCACCGTAGTTTATGCATTTTTGTTTGAAAACTGGTTAATAGCTACATTACTTAAAAAAATTACCTGTTTTATAACATCACAGTTAAATCACCGCGAATATATTATATAAAGATATATATTGTTAAAGGTATATCGCAAAGATATTGTTTAAAAACTGATTACTTTATTTCTACTGATAAAAATTATTTTTCGCAGTCACAAATTATATAAGAGAAGAAAGAAAGAAAAAAAAAACCATGAATATTCAAAACCAAGCTAGTTTTCTTTCTTATTCCTGCTAACTATTTAGTTACTAAACTATATAAATTCTCCTCAAAAAATTGCTTAATTATTAATTTCTATCGATTTTAATTTATTTTTAATATCTTTTAAATAATTCCAGTTAAATCATCACAAAAAGATTATTATTTACTTTTATGTAAGAAATGTTTTTCTGTTTACCATATTTATATAACAAAAATGGCAATATATTTTCACAGTTAAAACTTATCATATTGAATAGAATAATTATGAAAATTAAAAGTCCTGCTAATGCGCTATCTCTAATTAGAGATGAAATATTAAATTTTTTAAATTATTAAACAAAAAAATCCAACTCATGTGTTTTTATTTGATATCAATTTTTATTTGATTTTTAAATGCTTTTAAATAAATTCAGCTAAATCCTCATGAAGGAAGAATAGTTCATCTTTTTTGTTTTAAAACAGTTTTCTGATTACAGTACTTTCACTATGACAAAAAAAAAAAAACATTTTTCGCAGTCACAACCTGTGACTATGAATAGAATAATCATGAATATTCTAATTTTTTTCTTCATCTTTAATAATTTTTTTAACTATATAGGCTCTACTCAGAAGATGTATATTTATTAATTTCTAGAGAATTTTAATTTATATTTAATGGCTTTTAAATATATTCAATCAAATTATCATGAAAAAAGATTATTTTCTTTATTAATTTAGCTTAAAAGAACTTTTCCTTTTCTTCTAATGCAACTGGCAAATAGACCGTGATCTTCGCCATAAGGTCTGCACCGATGTTACTCACTTTGCATTACCCAGGGGGTGCGCGTAACTTGATGGTAAGCCACGGACGCGGAGTGACAATGCCCCCGCAGCGCTCTACGATCCTATTGGGACCGGGACCTACGGTTTAAAGTGGATTCCGAACCACTACAAGCACCCATGGCAAAGCCGGGATTTGAACCCTAAACTTGTGGTACCGAATGCCAAAGCGCTAGTCATTCGGCCATCAGGCCCCTTAAAAGAACTAGTTGAGGATTACTTTACTATCTCTTTGACAAGACTTTTACTATCGGTTAAATTCACATGCTATATTATGTATACATTTATTTAGGGTATATTATCTACAGCAACTCTCATACATTGTCAGGCTGGTTGGTGGGGAGGCAGAACGGGTGTTCATACTACATAAAAACATGAACTGCATACCCCTAATAGTCCTTCCGGAATCATTCTTTTCCATTAATCGCCAGTAGGTAGGCTGTTCGGGACATACATAAGTTGAACACGAGGCCTACAAATGTTAAAAAAAATGTAACTAACTAATTTGACTTCAAAAACTTATATAACAAAATAAAATAATCAAGCCTTCATGTTAAGAAAACGATTATATTAAATTTTTGTAGTTGAATTCAAACTTTTTGACAGAAATGATAAAAATGCATTAATTTTTTAATTATATTTTTATCAATGGATAATTGTCAATAAGTCAATGATATATATTTTTTTAAAATCGGATGACTTTTAATGGAACCCAACAAAAATTAATTTTCATATTCAATTATTTAGAAATTAATCATTTCAGAATAGAATGATTCAAATATTATTTTGTATTTTAAACTAAGTAAATGTTTAACCAATACTTAAGTCAAAAAGTACAAAATTAAATAATTGATCCTGGTATAAATTTACAAAATGAAACTCAAGAAAATGAAAATGTCTTAAATAGAACATGAAAGTGTAGATGTTTCTTGTTTCGTAATGCTATAATTGTTATTGAAATATATCAGAAATAAATCATTGATAGCAAAGAAAGAGAAAAATGTGACCTTAAAAAGAATTTTGAAAAATGCTGTTTTGAGCTTCTTAGATTTTTGGAGTTCGTCAATATTGGAATAAAATTGCTGTCTTTCAATAGTTTCATCAGGTCCTGAATTTTCGAGTGGCTGGCGCTCGGTGCCACAGGTTTCGGGTTCGAATCCCGTCGGTGCCATGGATGTCTGTAGTGGTTCGGAATCCACTTTAAGCCGTAGGTCCTGGTCTCCTATGACTGTAAGAGAATCACGGAGCAGAAGTCAAACTTCTACCTGCGGGTGCTCCATCAGAACAGAAGCTGCACCCCTTCTCCCTCCTTCCATGAGGGACACGACAATAACAATAGTTTCATCCTGTTTGCTTCGTTCCCATTATTTATGTAATAAATATGACTTTGACAATTCCTATTTTTTAAGGATATTTATTATGGATAGTGAGCAGTGAATTTTTATAGGATTAATTTTGCAATAAATATTTAAATAAAAGCAAACTATACTCTTCAAGCAAATTTATTGTATATTAACGACAAAATAATTAATTTTACTACGATATAAGCGATACACCATTTCTATATTTTAAATAGTGCTATTATTTATTTAAGATATGACAAAATTAAAGTAAAACTTTCGATTTCACAGTTTAACTTTCTTAGATAAATGTGTTTTTAATGTGAAGAACAATTTATTATTTGAATCAGTCCCCAATGTAAGCACACTCCATCATCTAAATTCTTAAAGTGAATTAAAATTTCCTACTTCGTAAATTCAGCTGTCTAAAAATAATGTTTACATCAACATGTTAAAATTTCGAGAACAGCCTTCAAAATAATTAAATTATAAGTTATAAATTTAAAAATTATAATTTATAATTATTATTAAATTATTATTAATATAGTTATTATTAATATTATAATTATTATTATTATTATTTAAATATTATTAAATTATAAATTTAGAATCTTTTATTACGTGACAGTTAATTTGGCAATTGTTTCACAAAAATGAAACTCAATTTTTAGCAATTTCTTGGTAAATTTGACAGATTAATTAAAATTAAATTCTGAAAAAAATGTAAATATGATGGAGTATTTTTTATTAAAATCTTCAACTACGCAAAAACAGAACTCGTTATTTATCCAAGCTTTTAACAATATAAGAAATCATTGTTTATCCATTCTGATAACAACATAAGAATTCATTTTATCCACGCTATCAATACTATATATAAGAATTCGTCGTTTATTCACACTAATAATATTATAAGAACTCGATGTTAATCCATTCTAACAATAATATAAATTTTTTATCTATCCACACTAATAAAATAAGAATTTATTGTTTATCTATACTACTCTAACATAAGAACTCATTGTATATCCAGACAAATATGAACGTGTTTATCCACACTAATAATATAATTCGTTGGTCGTCCGCACTAACAATAACATAATAAATCGCTATTTATCCACACTAATTATAATATTTAAACTCGTATTTTTTATCCACACTAATAATATAATTCTTTGGTCATCCGCACTAATAATAACATAATAATTTGCTATTTATCCACATTAATAATATTTGAACTCGTTGTGTTATCCACACTAATAATAATATTAGAACGCGTTGTTTCATTCACACCATTAAAAATATAAGAATTCGTTGTTTATGCGTCTTAACAATAATATAAGGATTTGTTAATCTTGATATTATTATTGATAACACAATAAGAACCCACTGTTTATTCATGCTAAAAATACTTTAAGAACTCGTTTTTATCCACTCTAGTAATAACGTAAGAACTTGGTTGCTAAGTAATTGGTTTATTCAACTAATAATAATACATGAATTCGTTGTTTACTCGAACAATTATTATTTTATTGTACACTACACATTTCAAAATGCATGACAAAAATCATGAAAAACTGTATTAATTTGTGAATAATAGATAGAAACTGTGAACCTTCAATCTCTTTATTAATAATTTTATCCGCGAATGTAAATCTTGTTATATATTTATTGATTTCTGTGTTTGGTATAAAATAAATTTTTCTTCATTTTAAACATCTTCGTCTCTGAATAGGTTGAAATGTAAGTATCGGATTCATATAATCGTTTTATTCAGTCATTCCAATAAGATGCAGTTCCGCTAAATTTTCTGAGTAATAGATGGTAACTTGTTCATTCAACACCAGCTTATTTCTCACTTTATCATGGTTGGTTCTTATCGATTTCTTTCACGTGTTGTGGGGTGTAATGATGCCGATTACCACGTAGACAGAAGTTGTTATCGCTTCAGCGGATCAGCCCAAAGTTCTTTTTTATCGATCTACTACTGTTCTACCCCAAGACGTTATTCTCATTAAATCCTCATTATAGCGTGGAAATTCATGCGACCCATCAAAGTTACAATTGGGGTACATCCGTTTTAGCAATTTCTTAGTCGTCCTTCTATTCACAATTTAGATAAATTTTACACTTGTAAGAAACTTGAATGGTTTTTATGAAGTTTATATTAATTCTTTTGACAAGCTTAAAGAATGTAATAGATTTATAAATCTCTGAAAATGATACGAGAAATATTCCGTACTTTGTTTTGCAAACCCAGTCGATTAATACAACTGAAAGAATAAATTTAATGCTAATGTGCAATGTTGGACACATGATTTCATTCCACACATATATGAAGAACGTACAGACAGTTTAGATGAAAGAGAGTCATGTTACAGACACAAAAAAAAGGCAAGTGTCTTTCCCTTGGGATGAATTTTTCCAGTGTGCCTTGTAGAAAGTTCTCTCATCAGTTAGAAACAAAACCTACTGATGTGTTAAGAAAAATAAAAGATTCTTGAGGATTGCAGTCCACGGGTTAATTTCAAAACTACTTCTTTCTACAAGATCACAAGCATGCGTGAGTACTACCATCTAAAGAGTTGCATGTCTTTACAAATCCACTGCATCTACTTAATTTGTCTTTTTCATGGATATGACCTCCACCCTTCAGATCAAAATTTATGTTAAGTCACAGTAATATCTATAAGACACAAATTGTATTCAAGTACATAGAACGTGCTAGCCAAACCATACTTATAATAATATCATCATGAAATAATTCTGTACCAACTGAGTTCTGAGTGATATAACATTATCGGCGCTTCTTGTTTAGAAAAATAGTGAGGATTGATAGATTGGTGACTCTTAGTTTGAAACATCAAGATCTTTTATAACCTGGATAAAAAAAAGCATAAAATTAACATATTGTAAACGGTGATTTTTTTTGCAGAGATAGACCGCATCGGTGTCGCCAGGAAGAATTTCTTCTGGTAAATATGTTTACATCATGCTATTTCTTTCTTCTTCATACATGTTTTGACTTCGTCCGTTCAATACTCGACGCTATGCATGAGAGACTTCGCAAGCTTAACTGCTCTAGTCATTCCTCCTCCCAATCCATTCTTTCTCTTCACATCGGAGGATCGGTCCCTTTTCTTCTTTACAATTCTGCCCCTCACCACAGAGCAATGGAGTTAAATCCCCTCTACATGGACTACTACCTTTCTACTGCGTTATACTGAGAAGGATTCTGAGTCGATCTTCTACTCTAATCTACTACCTCCTATTCTCATCCAGATATCTCTTATTCTATCTGTCTCTGAGCTCCTATGATTTTCTTCAACATTCTACCTCCATTTTTCTATTTACATGTATCTCGATATTCATGATAATGTATCTCGATCGGTTTCTATGTATCCACCGTTCTCGATGTCTACCCTTACTATTTTATCCTTTCTCAGATCTCCCGTCTTTTTTTTTTTTTAGTGTTGGTGAAATTCTTTTAAATCCACTCAGGGGCCTATATGCTTTTTGGTAGGGAATATATCGCCATTTAATCGGACCTAACAGTGCAGCTATTCTTTTTGGCGGTCTAAGATCGATTTTTCTCTCACAAGAGACATTTGACAAAACATCTGGATAAACATGAACTATTCCTTCACTATTGAAGTTCAATAAACATGAACTATCCCTTACCATAGTTCGATTCCGTTTCGGCAACAAAACTACGATCAGCAAATAATCTAACAAACGTCCTCTCCCAGCTGCAATTCAATCTTTCACCACTTGTACTTTCCCTTTCACAAAATCTCCAATTAAAATAGCAGAGAAGTAGCACATAGTACTCAGATTTGTAAACTTGAATCTGTGGTCACAAGAAACGACAACAGAAAAATGTTCTTTGATTTCTTTACAGATCAGCATTCTATAGGGAGAGGAAGTTTTCACACATACTATGTACATGAGATGTTTCGAAAATATTAATAATTGTACCTTAAAACATATAAAAATATCTTTAAATATAAATCGATATGATATCTTTAAATATACATCGACGCTTTTCTGCCCTAACCACAGAACAATGGAGTTAAATCCTCTCTACTTGTCTCCTCAGACATTTTATTGAGATGGATTCTGAGTCGATCCTCTGCTCTAAGTTTCTACCTCCTATTCTCATCAAGATATCTTTTCCTCTATATGTCTCCAAACTTCGAGGATTTTCTTCAGTATTCTACCTCCATTTTTCTATTTATGAGTCTCTCGATAGTCATGAGGATGTATCTCGATCGCTTTCTATGTCTCCGTTTTTCGATATCTACCATCACTTTTTTATCTTTCCTCATATCTTACACTCTTTTTTATTATTGACCGGAGTTTTTTTTAATTCTCTCAGGGGCCTACATGCTTTTTCCATTGGTGGGTATTATATCGACACCTTATCAGACCAAACAGTTCAGGTTGTTTTTTTGGAGGTCAAAGGTCGATTTGTCAACAGTCATTTGGAAAAACATCTGGATGAACACGAAATATCACTCCACCTCAAAGCAAGCAATTAAATTATTTTCCGGTAATAATAAGCGAACAAACGTCCCCGCCCCGCTGCAATGCAACCTTTCACACTTGAACTTTTCCTTTCTCAAAGTCGCCAATTAAAATATCAAAGGAGAAGCAGCACATACTTTAGTTTTGGTAAACGTACATCTGTGATCACAAAAGGACGACAACATAAAACTGTTCTTCTTTGATTTCTCTACCGATCAATATCCTATAAGGAAAGCAACGGTCTCACGCATACTATGCAATATAAACATGCAAAACCCCTATGTACATAAGATATTTCGAAATTATTAATAATTTCACCTTAAAACATACAAAAATATCTGTAAATATATATCGATACGATATCTTTAAATATATATCGATACGATATCTTTAAATATATATCGATACTATTCTGCCCCTAATAGCAGAACAATGGAGTTAAATCCTCTCTACTTGTTCTCCACATACATTTTACTGACATGGATTCTGAGTAAATCTTCTGCTCTAAGCTATTACCTCCTATGCTCATCATATAACATGCTTCATGTTTGAAACCTGGTGGTGGCCTGGATGTTTGTGAGTGGTTCTAAATCCACTTTAAACTGTAGGTCCCAGTCTGTTTAACCCTCCTGTGTACAAGATGACTGTAGAGCGACAAACCAAACCAAAGTGTCAATTTTCTGCTCTAAGTTACTATCACCTATTCTCATCAAAATACCTCTTCCTCTATCTCTCTCCGAGCTCCTATGATTTTCTTCAATATTCTATATCCTATATTCAATATCCTCCATTTTTTTCTGTTTATGAATCTCTAGAAGACTCTATATCTACACATCCGCTTATGAGTCTCTCGTATCTCAAATTCTTACTCTGTTTATGATACTCTACTGCAAAAACTAAAAAAAACGAGACGAAAGCAAATTTCATTTATTTATTTTTGCCTTTTTATTTAGCTGATTATAATGACACAATTATTTCTAATTTATCACATATATAATAGTAAAATTTTACAAAAAATACATAAATAAATATTCATAAAATTTTAATGGTTAGCGTTTGTTTCTTATTAGCCTTTTTAACAGTGATTTGGCTTGGTTTGTCGCTCTATGGTCGTTATGTGCACACTTTGGGTTAATCAGACTGGGACTTACAGTTTAACGTGAATTTGATTTGAGGGGCATAACAAAATAAACAATACGAAAATGAAATTATATGGATTTTTTAAGTATTTGATTGTATCTTTTAATAATATAGCTACTTAAAACTGAGAGCAAATTACTTTAGAAGTCGATAATTGTTTGCCAGCGAATGACACCATTTAAAAATTTTAATAATCACATTTTAACGTCAAATTTCACACAGATGTCAAGGGCAGTGCCAGCAGCCTAAAAAAAAAAAAAAAATTGAAATTCCATTATCGGCACCTACAGTTTAAAGTGATCAAAGATCCATGGCATCGCCGGGACTCGAACCTGAAACCTGTGGCATTGAGTACCCTGAATGTATATTCCTTCACATATTCGGTTTACATTGAAAGTTAAAAGTCCGGTTTAAAAGTAGAAATAGACAAATCGACTATTTGTTAGAGGTTTGGTTAGTCGCTCTACTGTCATTTTGTGCACACTTTGGACTAATTAGACAGGGACCTACAGTTTGACGTGAATTTGATAACAGGGCGTAAAATAACAAAATAAACAATAAAAAATGAAATTATATATATATATTTTAAGCATTTGATTTTATCTTTTTATAATATAGCTTAAAATAAGAGCAAATTATGTTAGAAATTGACACTTTTTGGCCTGCGAATAACAGCATTTAAAAATTTTAAACCCTAAATAATAGCAGTGATTCAATAAATGACTCAAACTCAATTTGATAACAAAAAAAATTATATAAAGCAAAAAGAATAATAAAAAAAAATACATTTTTTTCTATTTGAAACGCGATTTAAAGCTGACTGGATTCTGTGACAATAATCTAATTACAATGCAGATGCAATTACTCACGTTCCCCCTTATCGGTATAACTTCGAAGTGGCACAATCGCTTCAACTTATGCGAACTTATCTCCCACGCGTTTGCTAGAAGAGAACCATTAAAAATGAATGGAAGCCGCCTACAGGCGAAACTTTTTTATGAATATTTTTTTATTTAAAAAAGAGTTCTTATTTTGTAATCGATGAAGTAAGAATGGCATTCTTGGTTGTGTTGGCGTCTCCATTTTTCAAAGGATGTAAATTTATTGTTTGCATATTTTTTTTTATCTTATCTCACGAGACACATTATGGGGAATTTATGGAATTTGTTGTATCTGGTAAGAAAACTTATGACGAAAAAATAAATATTTCATGTACTTGCTAAAAGATCAACGAAATCTAAATAAAATATATCTCATTATAACATGACCTTTCACTTAAATAAGGTTTAAGAAATAGAGGAATATTTCTCTACGATATATTACCATAGTATAGTGTTGCTGTTTCTTAACACACTTGACAGGCATTTACTCCAAGCCCACGAACCCTCATGGACTCAAGATTAAAGGGAAATGAGGGCAGCTTCTGTTGTGATGGAGCTCCCGTAGATAGAAGTCTGGCTTGACTCCGCGACGCTCTACAGTCATATGGTTTGGTTTGGGTTAGTTTGGTTTGTCGCTCTACAGTCATTTTGAACACACTTTGGGTTAATTAGACTACGACCTAAATGTTTAACGTGAATTTAATAAGAGGGAATAACATAATGAAATAAACAATACAAAAATGAAAATATATAATTTTTTAATTATTTGATTATATCTTTTCATTGCTAAAAATGAGATAAAATTAGAAATCCCCAATTTTTTGGCAGCGAATGACAGCATTTAAAAATTTTAATAAACCTAAAGAACCGCATGTATTCTATAAACAACTCAATTTGATAAAAAAAGAACTGTATGAAGTGAAAAGAATCATGAAAAATACGAATATTTCTATTTAAAACACGACTCGAAGCTGCCTGGATTCTGTGACAATAATCTAATTACAATGCAGATGCAATTACTCAGCTTATCGGTATAACTTTGAAGTGGCACAATCACTTCAACTTATGCGAACTTATCTCCCACGCATTTGCTAGAAGAGAACCATTAAAAATGAATGGAAGCCGCCTACAGGCGAAACTTTTTTATGAAAATTTTTTATTTAAAAGAGTTCTTATTTTGTAATCGATGAAGTAAGAATGGCATTCTAGATTATGTTGGCGTCTCCATTTTTCAAAGGATGTAAATTTATTTATTTTTTTTTTTTTTTTTATCTTATGTCACGAGACACATTATGGAGAATTTATGGAATTTGTTGTATCAGGAAAGAAAACTTACGACAAAAAGACAAAGAAATGTTTCGTGTATTTTCTAAAAGCTCAAAGAAGGCTAAATATAGATTATCTCAGTATAACATGACCTTTCTACAATACGATTTCACTCAAATAAGGTTTGGTTTGTTGCTCTACGGTCATCTTGTGCGAACGAGGGCTAAACAGACCGGGACTTAAAGTTTAAAGTAGATTCCGAATCACTCACAAACATCCATGCCAGCGCCCGGATTCGAATCTGAAGCCTGTGTTTTCAAAAGCCAGAGAGCTATCCACATGGCTATCAGGCCGTTTAAGAAATTGAGGAAATTTTCTCTACAATATAGCATCATTATATAGTTTTTTTTTCACTTGGTAGACATCTAGACAAAGCCCACGAATCCGTAAACTCAAAGGAGTTTAGGAAAAGAGAAAGGGGGTAGCTTCTTTTGTGATGAAGCGCCAGTAAGTGAAAGTCTGACCTGGATCCGTGACGTTGTACAGTCTATGAGACCGGGACCTACGGTTTAATGTGGATTCCGAACCACTACAAACAACCATGGCCCAGCCGGGATTCGAACCCGATACCTGTGGTTACACTAACAAAGCACTGGACATTCGGACATTCAGGTCCTCATTGTATCGTTCTTCATATAATCGGCTTATATTGAAAGTTAAAAATTCGGTTTAAAGGCAGAGATAGATGAATCGACTACTTGTTAGAGCTTTGGTTTTGGTTTGTCGCTCCACGGTCATTTTGTGAACACTTTCGACGATTTAGACCGGGATATACAATTTAACGTAGATTCCGAACCACTAACAAACGGGAAACCACTAATTCAGCCAGGATTCGAATCTGAAGCCTGCGGTACCAAAGGCCAGAACGCTACCCAATTCGCCGTCAGGCCGCACTTGTTAGAGGTTTAGTTTGGTTTGTCGCTGTACGATTACCTTGTGCACACAAGAGCTGAACAAACCGGCACCTGTAGTTAAAAGGGGATTCCTAACAGCTTCCAACATCCATGGCATTGACGGGACTCTAACTCGAAATCTGCGGTACCGAGTGCCAGCGCCACTTGTTAGAGGAGATAGTAAGACATTCAAGGCTCAAAGCAATTAAAAAAGAATTTTTGGTAGTTGTGAATTATTTAATATATATTTTTTTATGTTATTTAAAATTGTAATTTTTTAAAAATAAATTTATTTTTATTTCGTTAATACTGATCCCTAATTACCTTTATCCCCTATTAATTACACAGCTATGTTTTAACCCATTTGATTTAGCAACTTGCGAAATATCCACGCGATAATTGGTTGAACTATATAGCATGACCTGGGCCTGATGGTCGATGGCTAGCACTCTGGCTCTCGGTACCACAGGGTTCGAGTCCCGGCGGAGCTATGGTTGTTTGTAGTGGTTATAAATCCACTTTAAACAGTAGGTCCCGCTCTAATAGGATCGTAGAACGCTGTGAGTGTAGTGTTACTCGCATCCGTAGCATATTTCAAGCTACACTTGTCCCCCTGGTTAGTGCTAAATGAGTAACAGCGATGTAGCCCTTGATTATGGCATAAAGATTAACTGCTTTTGTATTTATAGCTGCATTAGAACAGCAACATATAACAATCTTTTATTTTATCACAGTTAAAGAATCGATTAACTCTATAACAAAATAATTCCTACTTCATGATTTCGCACTAAGACGAATTCAAGAATTGGAGCAAATCCCCTCTCTCACGCAGCAATTATAACTAGTTAGTGTTTCACACTAATATTATTCAAGAAACTGATTGAATTAGCCTTACAGCACGCCATTTCAGCAAACCACTCCTACAAACAATCAATCTTACAACATGATTTCTAATGAAGGTATGTTCCAGTCTCCTGCCAATACGGTGGCGTTCATACAATACTATTTTTCTCTACTACTGTTCCAAAATCAAGAAAAATATCTTTATAAGACAGTAATACTACAACTCACTTTAAGAGACTTGTAAAACGCAGCACCTCTAAAATCAAACAACACCGTTGAGATCTGTTCGAGTATCAGAGAAAATATCCCTACATCAGTCTTGCAACAAGACTAAAAGTTTGAAACACTTTACAGCATAACATTTTTGAAATAAATTTTAAAAATATGGAAATTTCAGAAAGAGCAAACATATATCATTCAAAGCACTACTGTCGTTCATGTGTACCGTGCGTTGAACATAAAGAAGATTCGAAATTCTAAAATTTAATATAACAACAATAAACAAATGTGCATCTACATATACATTATAAAATATACACATTGCAAACATACATACACAAACAAACATACACTGCACATTTACAAAATATACACCTATATAGATGTTAGAACATTGCTGTATACACTACAAATACAACTAAACATAATTTACAACGGAGCATAGAGCTACATATGAAACATTGATATACATACAGTAGAAATAAACACACACATAATTTAAAGAAACATATAACAGGTGGGCTGAAACGTTCGTAGGCTGACACATAGATGGCGTTACTATTATTAAATCCATATGATTTTTAGTTAACCCTAACCTTCAAAGGACACGTGTATAAATTTGACAGCTGTTGCACAATCAGTATGTGAGTTATAGCATTTTTAGTGAAGTTATAGCATTTTTAGTGTTCATCACGTGCAGTTCACTCGGCTGACTGTAGATTGGACTCCGGTGAGAAATTCATCCATTGTCACATATCGACGCAAAAATTCGGGTTTATTACCATTGAACAGCTCCAAACACTGCTTAGAATCATCCATTCGTTGTTGTGTTTGGTCGATTGTGAGCTCGCGCGGCACCCACTTTGAACAGAGCTTTCGCATATCCAAATATTCATTCACGATATGTCCAACACGTTCCTTTGATATCTTTAGGGTCTCAGCTATCTAAATCAACTACACTTTACGGTTATCAGAACTTATTTTGTGGACTTTTTTGATGTTTTCGTCGGTAACGGTCTCTTTGGGGCGTCCACTGCGTGCATCGTCCTCGGTGCTCATTTCGCCTCGTTTAAATTTAGCAAACCACTTCTCTATGGTTGATTTTCCTGGCGCAAAGTCCGAATAATGCTTATCAAGCCAAGCCTCGGCTTCAATAGTATTTTTTTCGCCAAAAAGCAATGCTTTATTACCACACGAAATTCCTTTTTATCCCTTTTTTCAAACTAACAAAAGTTGATTCACTAAAAATGCTATAACTCACATACTAATAGTGCAACAGCTGTCAAATTTATACACGTGTCTTTTGAAGGTTAGGGCTAACTAAAAGTCATATGGATTTAATACTAGTAGCGCCATCCATGTGTCAGCCTATGAACATTTCAGCCCATCTATTATGTTCCAATCTCCTGCCAATACTGCGGCGTTCAGACAATTTTATTTGTCTCTACGATGATTCAAGAATCAAGAAAATTATCTTTCTAAGAAAGCAATCCTACAACTCGGTTTAAGAGACGGGGAAATTGCATCCCCTATAAAATCAAACAACATTGTTGAAATGTGTTCCAGTATCAGAGAAATTATATATACATCATTCTTGCAACAAGACTTAAAGTTTGAAACACTTCATTAGAATAGCATTCTTGCTATAAATTTTTAAAATATAGACATATCCGCAAGATTTTAACAGCAGACATATATCATATTCAAAGCACTTCTGCTGTTCATGAGTGTCGAGTTTTGATCATAAAGATTCGAAACTTTAAAATTTAAGTTGTTCTCAGAGTTATTTGCTAGACGAAGAGCTTTTCACTTAATAAAAGCACTGAATTTAAGACAAAACTTCCCTTATGTTTATTAAACATATCAAATGTCATGTATAACTCCGACAAAATTTCTCGGAATAGAGTCACAGAGAAATTACTACGAAATAACTAGAAATATATATATAACCGAAAGTTTTACGAATGAATGCTCAGAAAATAAGGATATTTTAGACAAAATATTTTTTCGTTTGAAGTTATTAAAATAAGTTACATTATGTGACAAGATGAAAGAATGGCATGAGGAATTATGAAAGCAGTACTTTGCTTTGACAAAGAAAACATTATATTACGGCAAAGAAATAATCATGTAAAATAAAAAATAAAAAAACTCATTCAAATAGCTATACAAAACTAAAAACAGGAATTTTAATTTTTTGATTAATTTTTACTTAAAGCGAATAAATTCATTTACTTTTCTTAAGAAAAATTTTTTTAAATATTTTTCCACAGTTAATTTTTCCACATTAAAAAAATTCTTTGTATTTATTGATCTGAAATTTCTTGATTTAACTAATTAGTGAATCTCATATTATTTATATAAGCAGGAACGTTCGAAATACTGTGGAAAAAACTGGTTGAAGTGTAAATGATCTCCCGATGCAGTCTGGTTAAAGCTGAATCTTCTACATTTTTTCTGATGTATTGGCTAATCGTCTCAAGTTCAAATATCCGGACATTTGAAACCAATAACAGTATGAATATTTCAGTATATATAAATTATATATATATTTCATATATTTCAGTATATATGAATATTCAGTATATATTTTAGTTTGAATAATTCAGTATATTCAAATGCTCTAATTAAAATAAATGAAATTTTGGCAATACAATACTTAACATAGGATTTGATTTCGGACAAGACACTGCCAGGAAAAATTGCCAAGTAACTGTATGCTATAGGTATGTGTTTTACTGTATCTACACATACATATAAGAGAAATATTCACATGCATGCAAGTTTGAACAGACACACACATGTTCATACATGTTTGAACAAGTACAAACACTTATATACATGGGAACATAAACACACATACACGTTCAAACGTACATCTACATACATGGTAGAATATTGATATACACACACTACACATAATTTACCTATATACAACTATATACATATTATGCACACTACAAACATAATACATACATAGACATAATTTACAAAAAAAAAAAAAAAAAAAAAAACTCATACAAACTACAGATAGATATTTATAAACTATACACCTACGTACATGTTAGTATATTGTTATATACATTACAAATACGCAACATAATTTTCAAGGGAGCATATACCTACATATATTAACATTGATATACACACAGTACAAATAAATATGCGTACAACATGGATATACATTTTGTAAATACATAAACACACTTCAAATACACATATACATAATTTATATGGGAAAATACATATTAGAAAATTAATGTACACACTACAAATATACCACGTTCAAGCATACACTTGTACATAATTTATTAAACATTCTCATAATTTAAAGAAACATACATATTAGAACATAGATACACAATACATATATACATAATTTACGAATGAATATATATACATGTAAGAACATAGGTATACATATCAATACACATACACATAATTTACAACACAAATATACACATTATGTGTGTGTTTGTATGTTTACACACACATAATTTAGAAATGAACATACACTAACACTATCTTATAACATATAATTATAAGCATATACACCACACATACGAATAGTACATATGCAAAAGAATATACATCTAAATAAATGTTAGAACATATATATTCACACTACAAATACACACACACGCATAATTTACAAAGAAACATACACACCACATACTATTCATGCACACGAAAACAAGGAAAATAACCTGCCATTTGAAACTAATAGGATTCTCTTTACTGAAAAAGTACGTAACAAACGAATCGATATGTTTCTCACCGAAAACAGACAGTTCTGCGAATTAAGCTTAGAAAGTCACTCTGTTTCCACTTTTATCCTTACTACACTCCTGGAATTCCCTCTACTTTTTTCCCCCTCATTTCTCTTTTTGGGAGTCGAGTTGTCTCTCTTTTCATTTACTCACTGGTGACACTTTTAAATGGATGATCCGATCAATCAATTTCGAATCCGCGAGTCGTACAATTTCTCAGAGCAGGAGGGCGCATTTTTTCAGGAACCCCGCGGTCTCAAGAGGACCTGTGATTTCCGGGAACTCTATTGGTGTCGGGGTAGTTCCGAAACTACTTGAAAACAGCTTTCCGTGTACTATTTCTCGGCAATTGCCTCTTTTTTGTTTGTTTTTTTGCCCCAGTGAATATCGGAAAAAATAGATTCTCTCTATTTTTTATTAATAGTTACGTATGGTTTCTTCTTCAATTCCTACTATTAGTTCACACACTCGCTATATATATCTTGTTCAAATTTTTCATCGATAAACGCACACTTTTTATTCATCCACTCAAATTCAAACAAATTTTTTCTATTCTCTTTTTTTTCTATTACCAGGTTTGATTTTATTGATTTTTATTTTTACGTTTGGTTTGATTTTATGTTTTTTCTCACAAAACTTTAATTAAGATTCAAGCAATCAATTAATAAAATATTGGTAATGATTTAACATACTATAGAATATGTTTTTTGCTACGAATAACCCAAAAAAAAAATGTTTTACATTAATATAAATAGACTAATTATATTTGCTTAAATTATTAAATTTGTTTAAATATATGAATTAGTTTAAATAAATAAATTAGTTTAAAATAAATAAATTAGTTTAAATCCTTTTTAATACATAATTAAATTGATCTATTGGGTGTCGGAGTAGTTACGAAACTACTCGAAAAGTGCTTTCCGACTACTATTTCTCAGCATTCTCCTCTTCTTTTTTGCTCCAGTAAATATCGGAAGAAATAGATTCCTTTTTTTATTAATAGTCACATTTTATATTTTTCTCACAGTTAAACTTTAATTATGATTCAAGCACTTCAGTTCAAATTAATGAAATTTTGGTAATTCACATACAATATGTTTTTTGCTACGAACTACACAAAAACATTGTTACATACACTCAAGAGCCAAAACACTCTGACCACCCCTACATTTTGCAATGAACTCGCCTGGATGACGTGGAAGGCACGCGATCAGGTGGAAGTGGTATTTAACTGCTGCTGGAGAGTCTGAAGAATCATTCTTTCACTTACTTCTGCGTGTGATGGGAAAGGCTGGAAATGGAATGTTCGAACAGGACAACGCCCCTTGTCACAAGGCTAAAATTGTGTTGGAGTTGTTCCAGGAACATGATGCTGCATTCCAGTTAATGTCCTGGCCGCCTAATTCACCGGATTTCAATCCGATAGAACACATTTGGGATGTCCTGGGACGGCAGCTCAGAGTTTAAAGACCACCAATTTGCAATATATCGAATTTGCGTGACCGTTGCTTAAACATCTGGTACAATCTGTTTCCGGCCATCTACCAAGGACTTGTGGCATCCATGCCAAGGCGGGTTGAAGCTGCGTTGCGCGCCAAAGGTGGACCAACTCGTTATTGACAGGTGATCATAATGTTTTGGCTCTTGAGTGTATTTATAAGTAGTTGACATTTGTTTTACAGCCCATACGTATACGAAGGGGAAAATATTCATTTTTACTTTAATAAAAAGTTATTTTAAATAAAAATAAATAAATTGTTTAATTGTTAACAAGTATTCATTTGTAAAATCATTCAATTCTGTAGTTCAAATTAATGAAATTTTGGACAAATGTTTTATCACGGAATTTTTTTTTTTTTTTTTTTTTTTTTTTTTACTTTAGTAGTTGTGGATTATTTTAATTTATCTTTTTCTGATGATACGTAATTTAAACCAGTAATTTTTTTAAAAATAATTTCTTTTTTTTTCATTGAAACTGATCTTTGATTAATTTTCTCTCCTATTAATTACACAACCATGTTTGAATCCATTTAACTTAACAGCTTGCGAAATATCGACACGATAATTGGTTGAACTATATAACAATGCTTTGTTTTAACACGGTTCGTTCAAGAATCGTGGAGATTACTTCTGTTGTAACAAAATAATTCCTACGACATGATTTCAAACTAACACAAATTCAAGAATTGGAGCAAATCCCCTCTATAACGTAGCAGTTGTAGATAGTGTTTCGCACTAATCTTATTCAAGCCTTAATAAAATTAAATTAAATTAGCCTTAATTAATTATTAAATTAATTGATGATTAAATTAAATTAGCCTTATAGCACGGCATTTTTGCAAATCACTACTACAAACAATCAATCTTGCAACATGATTTCTAATGAAGGTATGTTCCAATCTCCTGCCAATAAGATGGCATTGATACTATTTTTTCTCTACTACAGTACAAAAATCAAGAAAATATCTTTATAAAACTGTAATCCTACAACTCGGTTTAAGAGACGGGGAAATTGCATCCCCTATAAAATCAAACAACATTGTTGAAATGTGTTCAGGTATCAGAGAAATTATATATACATCATCCTTGCAACAAGACTAAAAGTTTGAAATCTTTTACAGCGTAGTATTCTTGCAATAAAATTTTAAAATATGGAAATTTCTGAAATATTTGAAGAGCAAACATATCTCATTCAAAGTACTTCTGTCCTCTATATGTGTCGTGGTTTGATCATAAAGATTCTAAATTTTAAAATGTAAGTTGTTCATAGAGATATTTGCGAGACGAAGTGCTTTTCACTTATTAAAAGCACTCAGTTTAAGAGAAAACTTCCCAAATGCTTAGTTAAACACAGCAAATGTCATGTATATCTTCGAGCAAATTTCGCAGAATAGAGTCGCACAGAAATTACTACAAAATAACTAGAAATATATATAAGCAAACGTTCTACAGATGAAAGTTCAGAAAATAGGGATATTTTAGATGGAACATTTTCTCGTTTGAAGTTATTAAAATACGTTACATTATGTGACAAGATGAAAGAATGGCATGAGGAATTATGAAAATAGTACTATGTTTTGACATAGTACTAAAATAAGAATGATATAGTTTATGAAAATAGTACTAAAATAAAAAATTCATTCAAATAGCTATGCAAAACTAAAAGCAGGAATTTTAATTTTTTGATTGATTTTTACTTAAAGCGAATAAAGTCATTTACTTTTCATAAGAAAAATTTTTTTAAATATTTTTCCACAGTAATTATAAAAATACATTAAAAAAATTCTTTGTATTTATTGATCTGATATTTCATGATTTAACTAATCAGCGAATATCATATTATTTATATAAGCAGGAACGTTCGAAATACTGTGGAAAAAACCGGGTGAAGTGTAAATGATCTCGCGATGCAGTCTGGTTAAAGCTGAATCTGCTACATTTTTTCCGATGTATTGTTTAATCGTCTCAAGTTCAAATATCCTGACATTTGAAAACAACAACATCAACAGTACTTTATATTTCAGTATATTCAAATGCTCTAATTAAAATAAATGAAATTTTGGCAATACAATACTTAACATAGGATTTGATTTTGGACAAGACACTGCCAGGAAAAATTGCTAAGTAACTGTATGCTATAGGTATGTGTTTTACTATATCTACACATACATACAAGAGATAAATTCACAAGCATGCAAGTTTGAACAGACATGCACATATATATGCATACATGTTTGAACAAGTACAAACACTTATAAACATGGTAAAATAAACTCACATACACCTACATGCATGGTAGAATATTGATATACACACAAATACACACACTACACATACACATAATGTACCAATATACAACTATATACATATTATGCACACTACAAACATAATACATACATAGACATAATTTACAACCCCCCCCAAAAAAAAAAAAAAAAAAAAAAAAAAAAAAAAAAAAAAAAAAACATATGTCTCCATACTAGTTAGAACATAGTTATACACACAAATACTCGTACAAACTACAAATACATATTTTTAACATATACACCTATACGAACATGTTAGTATATTATTATATGCATTACAAATATGCAACATAAGTTGCAAGGGAGCATATACCTACATATATTGAACATTGATATACGCACAGTACAAATAAATATGCGTACAACATAGATATACATTTTGTAAATACATAAACACACTTCAAATACACATATACATAATTTATAAGAGAACATACATCTACATACATATTAGAAAATTAATGTACACACTACAAATATACCAGGTTCATCCATAAATTTGTGCAGAATTTTCTAAACATTCACATAATTAAAAGAAACATGCATATTAGAACATAGATACACACCCATATATACATAACTTACTAATTAATATATATACATGTTAGAACATAGGTATACATATCAATACATATATAAAATACGCATACGCATAATTAACAACATAAATATACACATTTTAATAACACATATAAAATATACACATTTTAATAACACATATCAAATATACACATTTTAATAAAACGCATCAAATATACATCATTTATAAGGGGATATACATTTACATTAAATTGTAGCATATAATTATACACATATACACTACGCGTACACATAATTTACAACACAAATATACGCATTGTAAATACACAAACACACACATAATTTAGAAAGGAACATACACTAATATTATGTTATATCATATAGTTATAAGCATATACATCACACATACAAATAGTACATATACAAAAGAATATACATCTAGATAAATGTTAGAATATATGTATTCCCACTACAAATACACACACAGACATAATTTACAAAGAAACATACACACCACATACTATTCATACACATGTGTACAAGAAAAATAACCTGCCATTTGAAACAAATAGGATTTTCTTTACTAAAAAAGTACGTAACAAACAAATCGATATGTTTTTTTCCGAAATCCGACAGTTCTGCGAATTTAGCTTAGAAAGCCACTCTGTTTCCACTTTCATCCTACTAGAATTCCCTCTACTTTTTTTACCTCCTCTTCTCTTTTTGGGAGCCGAGTTACTCTCTTCTCACTCACTCACTCGTGCGACTTTTAAATGGATGATCCGATCAATCAGTTTCAAATCCGCGAGTCGAGCAATTTCTCAAAGCGGGAGGGCACATTATTCAGGGTGAAAAAATTGCGAACCCCTTTACCCTGCAGCCTCAAGATGACCCGTGATTTCCGAAAACTCTATTGGGTGTCGCGGTAGTTCCGAAACAACTCGAAAACTGCTTTCCCAGTACTATTTCTCGGCAATTTCATCTTCTTTTTTCGCTCCAGTAAATATTCCCCCTTTTTTTTTTTTTTTTTTTTTAACAGTTACATTTTGTTTGGTTTTTATATTTTGCTCACAATAAAACTTTAATTATGAATCAAGCACTCTAATTCAAAGTAATGAAAGTTTGGTAATGATTTAACATAGCATATGGTTTTTGCTACGAAGTACCAAAAAAAAATAAATTATGTGATTATAAGCAATTGGTATTTATTTTACCGCATATTCATATACTTTGAAGGGATAACACATTCATTTTTTATTTTAAATAAAAATAAATAAATTGTTTGATTGTTAACAAGGAATCATTCTTAAACCATTCAGTTCTATAGTTCAAATTAATGAAAATTTGACAATGTTTTAGCATAGAATATGTTTTTGCAACGAACTACCAAAACAAATTGTTACATATTTATCAGTAGTTGGCATTCATTTTACCGCGCATACACTTAAGTTCAAAGGAAATACATGCATTTGTTATTTTAAATAAAAATAAATAAATGGTTTAAATGTTAACAAGGATTCATTCGTAAAACCATTCAGTTCTATAGTTCATATTAATGAAAATTTGACAATGTTTTAACATATGTCAAATGTTTTATGTTTATGTTTCAAGAAGGGCCTGATGGCCGAATGGCTAGCACTCTGGCGTTTGGTACCACAGGTATCGGGTTCAAATCCCGGCTTTGCCCATGGGTGTTGTAGTGGTTCGGAATCCACTTTAAGCCGTAGGTCCCGGTCCTAATAGGATCGTAGAGCGCTGCGGGGCATTGTTACTAAGCGTCCTTGGCTTACCATCAAGTTACACGCGCCTCCTGGGTAGTGCAAAGTGAGTAACATCGGTGCAGCCCTTATGGCGAAAGATGACGGTCTATTTGCCAGCTGCATTAGAAGAAAAAATTTTTTTTCAAGAATACGTTTTTTGCTACTAACTACCAATACCACATACCATTCATACACATGCATACAAGAAAAATAACCTGCCATTTGAAACTAATAGGGTTTTCTTTATTGAAAAAGTACGTAACAAACCAATCGATATGTTTTTTTCCGAACTCAGACAGTTCTGCGAATTTAGCTTAGAAAGTCATTATGTTTCCACTTTTATCCTTACTACACTTGTGGAATTCTCTCTGCTTTTTCCTCCTTTTCTCCTTTTGGGAGTCGAGTTATCTTTCTTTTCACTCACTTACTGGTGCCACTCTTAAATGGATGATCCGATCAATCAATTTCAAATCCGCGAGTGGTGCAATTTCTCAAAGCAGGAGGGCACATTTTTCAGAAACCCCCTTTACCCTGCAGTCTCAAGATGACCAGTGATTTCCGAAAACTCTATCGGGTGGCGGGGTAGTTCCGAAGCTACTCGAAAACTGCTTTCAGAGTACTATTTCTCGGTAATTTCCTCTTCTTTTTTTGCCCCAGTAAATATCGAGAGAAATAGATTCCTTTTTTTTATTAGCGGTTACGTTTTTTGTTTCTTTTTCAATTCCTACTATTAGTTCACACACTCACTATATATATCGTGTTCTAATCGCTCCCATTGCAAATCTATTCACAGATGTTTTCGCACATCAAGACAGTGGCTCATGCCAGAAAACTGTACTTCTTAATTGTTGTTGGGTTTTTTATTTTCTTTTTACAAATACTGTTTTATTTCAGAAGAAATGTTACTAAAATTGAAGTTGTGTATTGTTATAAATTTTGATAAATTAATTTTTGTCATGTTTTACTAAAATTTCATTACAGAAATCCAATGTAAATAAAACATCTTTATAAATAAATGTAAATAAAACATGATATAAATAAATGTAACTAAAATATATATGTAAATTAAGCCAAACGCATTGCGCCTTTAGAATCAGAATTAACATCATCTGATTCATCGTCAAAGCTTTCGAGATCGCCACTTGATACATCACTTCTATTAACACAAATTAATCTTCATTTTGACTTCTGTAAAGCAACATGAAATCGCGATAGAAGGATAGTTTCCAGACAACTATATCACCAATGAACTCGTATTTGCCTTAGAAAAATACAAGGTAGCTAAGATAGCTTTAATTCAAAATTATAAATTAACTTTCACGCGAGTTAACTCGTGGTAATTAGTTAAGAGAATAAATACGTAGAAAATGTAATTGTTGAGGGATTATATTCATTATAAAAAAAATTTACAAGGTCCACGTAATTTTAAATCTGTAAATTATAGAGCTGTAAAATCATGGCAAAAAAAACTGGGATGTTCAAATTTTTAATCAAAATGGAATGCTGGAATGGATGCTCAGCGTCTATTCCTCTGTCCAGCTTTATCTGCTGAAGGTGTCTGTGGACGATACTGACAAGCGAGCGAACTTATGGGCAAATGCTAAATATCTTTTGATAATTACTTTAAATCCTTTTTATTATGACTTGCATATACGGGAAATTTACCAACAAAAGTTCATGGGTAGCTATTGCAACATAGAAATGTAACACTAGGGTCAGCGATGTTAAAAAAATAATATCTAATAATAACAAATTTAATACTCATAGTCAATCCATATAGTATAAATTAGTCTTACTATGCAGCAGTACCGAACTTGGGACGTATAGCAAGTAAGGAATCAGATTCAAATTTGCTGGTGGCGTTCATTGCAGTCTCTGCTTTTAGAATCGATGAATTAGATAGCTCTATTGCTGTAACGAGTGTAAAGCATCTTGCATTGTTATAAGACTGTCTGATGGGACTTTTTGGAGTTTTGTTTCACTTGACGCACAAATGAGTAGCAATTACCCTTAAAATATTCTCTCCCCATCACATATCGGTTGTCTGTTGGATGTTTATGGGATACATAAGCGGAAAAGGAAACTCGATGATATTCAATAAAGGGGAAAAAATCAGTAATGGACATTAAAGCATCTTTTACTACAGTCAAACACCAAAACAGACTTCCAGAATGATTTGTAACACTGATAAAAAAAAACCTCTTTTTTTTTTTTTTAACTTTCTCATTTATCTTAGAAGCTTTTAAGGCATCAGCTACTTTTTGATACGCCATTTACCGACTGAAAAATTGATCCAGAAGCTTGGAAATCATGATAGACGACAGGAAATTGGCTCATTGAAAACGGCAAATGTTTGATTATTTGCTGTTAAAGCGATGTTTCAGAGCTACCTATAATGGAGGGAATAAATCACTCAATATTGCTTAGTGCTCTTTGTATTGGCATTTTATTTTCAGTTCTATTAGGGTTTCTTCTTGAATGGAAGATTTGTTTCGGCATTAAAATATATAGAAATTACGCATTATTAAAAATATATGTGGGGATTTGTTCCACGGATATATTTAATCTAAACCCTGTCTGGAAAATATTCAATAACATATTCTGAAAAAGAAAGAAAAAAAAAAAAAAATTTTACGCAGAGAAAGTGATGAACGCTTGTATGTTTATAGTAAAAAAAGAATTTATCCCATTTCAATGTAATTAAATGTTGTATTCAGTGAACATTACTGAATGAATTGGATATGAAGTATATGAAATGAGCTACAACATATACTTTTGATTTCTGTCTCTTGGACACACTACTATCCAGCTTAGTATTAATTCGTTGAGTTGTTGTACATATCCCTCAGATATATCTTACCAAACTCACTAAATTTATCAAATTATATTCGTAAGATCTTATAGCGGTTAAAGATGCTTGTTATCAGACACCAAATGTGCATTATTGGGTAGTGATCTGATGATCATAAAAGTAATTGACGGGCACGAAGATAACCAGAAAAAATACCATGTGTAGTCCCATAGTATCATGTTGAAAACTATCTCCAGACTTAACGTGAGAAAAAAATTGTGCAGAATATCGTTGATGTTTTTCATTCTGTCAGTGCATCACGAATAACAACCAAAGTTTTTCAGGTTATAGAATGAAATGCCGCCTTATAACAGAACTTCATGTTGTCAGATAGTAGCGAGTAACACTCAGGTTAGTATACTACAGCAATCCTGGACGTCTAAAGGAGAGCCTTAAGAGGTTGTCAGGAATGTTTTACGTATGACTACATGTCTACTCTACTCATGTGCTCTACTTTAAAGGCATGCCTTAAGAAACAATTTTCAGTGACAGATGTTATTCTTTCATCAAATCACTCTTTAAAGAACAACATTCTGATACGGGTTATACTCTTCTTTTAAGGCACCAATTAATTTTACTACAATGATATTCAAATGCAAATTAAGACAATACGATGGCCAAATCCAAAATCTGGGAACATATTTGTGTATTTAAATATCTGAGGGTAAAGTGTAACAAGCCTCGTACAGAAGAAATCTCAAGCTTGCTTGTCTTGTGTGCTTTTAGATATCGACGATCGTGGCTTTTTAAAATGATTATTGTAACAACTCAATTTTCTAACAACTCTCACTACACAGGGTTGTTTTCGGGCTCGAAGTTATATTCTTCCTTCAAAGCCTGCCTTAAGGAATAGCATTCTATCGCAGTTTGTACTCTACTTTAAAGGCATGCCTTAAGAAACAATTTTCAGTGACAGATGTTATTCTTTCTTCAAGGCACTCTTTAAAGAACAACATTCTGATACGGGTTATACTCTTCTTTTAAGGCACAACTCCAGAAACAACTTTCTGAGACAGGTTGCAATCATCCATTATGGCATGCCTTAAACAACATTATTTAACAGGATGTTAGAAATGCCCAAGTCTTACTTTACACACACACACGACATTGTTTTCTTAGCCTTTCTATTGGCCAGATATGTGATCTAATAAAATTCCACACATGTCAATAGTCTTCTGGAGATCGTCAATGAGTCCCCGCCTCGACATTGAAGGCACATACAAAAACCGCATTCATACCAATATGATTGGTTAGGCATAAAACGCCAACCAATCCCCAAACTCAGCTCACGATGCCTGAAGGTGTCATTAGACGACCATTGATTTATCTATGATAGGCCCCTTTGGTGTGATTTCGGCTTCACATATCGAAGATCGAAAGCAGAACATTGTCACTTCACCAAATACTAAATTTTTAAATATTTTTATATTGGTATATAATATTATTATGCTGACATTTAATATTATTTATTGCACATTAAATTTAATAGTTTATTTGAATCTCTTCAATTTATATATTAAATATATATTTAATTCATTTCTGATAATTTATTCAAAGTGTTATAATTTTCACAATTACGATTGTAAAATCAAGTGGCTTCTTAAAGTTCTATCATTGGTTGCTAGAAATAAAAGAGCATCATAAATAATAAGGGTAATCAATTGATACAGTAATTGATCGTCATTAATTACTTTCTTTTTGTTACAGGCCAAATGTGGTGGAAATTGTTAATCAAAATCTTGAGTGCAACTATATTTATAATGGCAAATTTTACCATTACAGATACAGTTGTTTACATTCATTACTTAAAGGAAATTGATAGCTCATTGTTTCAAATTGACTACGTACTTTAAAACTTTATCTGGCGTTAGTAATTCTACCTTCTGTAAATTAAATAGAAAGCAGTTATATATATAAAGATAGATAGATAGATATGTAGATAGATATAGATTAAAGGATCTTTATATTTTTCGATAACTAAAAAAAATTACAAATCTCCTACGTCAATTTGATGATGAATATTCTGAATATCAACGTGAATATCCTTTTGCTAGCATCATATTGTTTTCATCATTTCCCATAACATTATTTTTTTGGTAAAGTCATATATTTAATATATTCAGTAATTAAATCATAATAAATTAAATAGAATGAAAATTTTTAATTACAAATATTCCTGACATGCAATATTATGTTTGGCATGCTAAATTTAATAGTTTATTTGAATCTCTGCAATTTATATATTAAATATAAATTTAATTCATTTCTGATTATTTATTCATGGCGTTATAATTTCCACAATTATGATAGTAAAATCTAGTGGATTCAAAGTTATGACTTTGGTTGTTACTTACAAAAAAGCATCATAAATAATGAGTGTAATTAATTGATACAGTAATTGTTCGTCATTAATTAGTTTCTTTTTGTTGCAAGCCAAATTTGATGAAAGATTTTAATCAATAACTTTAGTGCAACTATATCTGTAGAGATAAAATTTTTAACTTACATTTAATAATGAAAAGTGATATTAGTTTAACGATAGCTTAATAGATAGCCCATAGATTTAATTTAGGAAAACGATAGCCCATTATTTCAAACTGACTGCGTACTTTTATACTTTATCTGCCATTAGTAATTCTATATTTCTACCTTCTGTTAATTAAATGGAAATCAGTTATATATATATAGAGAGAGATATATATATATTAAAGGTATCTTTACATTTTGCTATTATTAAATGTTATTTAAAAGTCTCCTAAATTGATTTGATGAAATATATTCACGGATGAAAACAACTACTCAATTGAATACAGCATTATACCCATGCCATATTATCAATCTGTCCTCACAATAATTAAATAGCTATAAACTTCGACATCCTACACTCCTAACTTACTTACGGTCTTGCTGGCTTATGAGTCAACCTTAACATGATGTTAATTTTCATGCATAAGTTAATCTCACATCCATCCAATGATGTCCTTCATTCCTTAAAGGATCCTTAAAACAAGCGTTCCAACAACGCCGCTGCGTAATTTAATTAAACGGAGAAGGATAAAATATTTAATGTGTCACACCAAAAGATCCGAAGCGCTGGGCTCGTTGAAATTAAGAAGTCTCTCACGTTGTTTCCCTCCAAAACACTTGAAAGGTAAGTACGCTAAAATCAATTTGAAGAAAATATCTTTGACATCGAGTTTCTTTGGAGTTTTTCACGTAATTGAATTGAGTTGATGGAACGAAATGGAGAGGTCTTCATTTGAATTTAAGGCTAATCTTGACTAATAAAGAGCACCATGAAGTTCTTGAACTTCAATTAATCCTAGGCCTTATATATATATATATATACAAACAAAACGTAATGCATTAAGGTGCTTCTACGGATAGGGTGTAAATGTCTTTTATTGTGGGTCATATATTTAAAATATTCATTAATTAAATATTAAATTAAATAGAATGGAAACTTTTTTTATTATAAATATTCAACTTTAAGTTTAAGCAATAGTATCCCACATTAGAACCAGGTGTACGATCATTTTATTCATTGTCAGAAGTTTCTAGGTCGCCACAAAGCACTACTGTTACCTATATATATAAAGTTCTATCTATATATAAATAATTGGATTGTTTTATGGATGGTATTCTAGTTTAGCTTAAAAACTGTCAAGCTTAAAGTTCTAATTTTTTTATCTGAAGTTATTCTTTATGTTTGGTAAAAAAGTACGAATAAATAATTAGATAATTTTTAAGTTAAACAAAAACAATTTTCAGTCTGCCGTTATCGGGTGGCTTTTTCTAAAATTTACTTCCATTTTAAAGTTAATTGTCAAATAAGTCAATTAATTAAAGTTAAATGTTTCAAGTATTCCATTTTTGAAGTTTATGCGATTAAGATCTTTTTTATTAAATATATTTCTGTGTTTTTCAAATATTTATTTTTGTTATTTTTTTTTTCCATACATTTATGTAATATTTATTTTCTATATTTAATATATAGGCTTATTTATATTTTA
Source organism: Caerostris darwini (assembly GCA_021605075.1). NCBI lineage: Eukaryota > Metazoa > Arthropoda > Arachnida > Araneae > Araneidae > Caerostris > Caerostris darwini. The sequence goes on along the minus strand of BPLQ01012705.1, from coordinate 60,384 downwards.
TTTTCTATATTCATCTGTGGTTGTTAGTAATAAAATGGCACCATAAATAATAGGATGAATTAATTGGTACAAAAATTATTCGTCACTAATTACTTTCTTTTTGTTACCAGACAATTTTGGTGGATGCTGAGCAATGACTTCAGTGCAACTGTATCTATAGGGGTAAAATTTATAATTTGTATTCATCACATGAAGGAAACTAATTCTACCTTCTGTAAAATACATAAATACCTTCTGTAAATTACATAAATAATAATTTACCTTCTGTAAATTACATAAAAGCAGTTTATATATATATATGTAGAAAAAGAGAGAGAGAGAGAGATTAAAGGTATCTTTATATTTTTCGATAATTAAAAGTTATTTACAAGTCTCCTAAATCACTTTGATGAAATATTTTCACGGTTGAAATCAAATACTCAGTCGAATACAGCATTACTATACACCCATGTCCTCTTATCAATCTGTTCTCCCAATAATTCAATTACTATGAACTTTGACATCCATCGCACCCAATTCACTTACGGTTTTCGTGGCTTATGATTCAACCATAACATGATGTTAATTTCCATGGTTAAATTAATCTCACATCCATCTAATGATGTCCTTCATTCCTTATAGGATCCTTAAAACAAGCGCACCAACAACGCCGCCGCGTTAATTTAATTAAACGGAGAAGGATAAAATATTTAATTTGTGACACCAAAGATCCGAGGCGCTGGCCTGGTTGAAATTAAGAAGTCTTTCACGTTGTTTCTCTCCAAAACACTTGAAAGGTAAGTACGATAAAATCAATTTGAAGAAAGTATCTTCGACATCGAGTTTCTTTCGAGTTTTTCACGTAATTGAATTGATTTCAGTCCATATTTGAATTTAAGGCTAATCGTGACTCATAAAGAGCACCATGAAGTTCTTGAATTTCAATTAACTCTAGACCTTATATATATAATATGTATACAAACAAACAGTGATACATTAAGGTGTTTCTATGGAGCGGATGTTAATGTCTTTTAGTGTTGGTCATATTTCTTTTTCTTACAATCATATTGTTTTCATCATTTTCCATAACGTTTTCTACCTTTTCTCATTAATCATATAATTAAAATATGCATTTATTATCATATAATTAAAATGTGCATTTATTTTCATATAATTAAAATATGCATTTATTATAAAATCATAATAAATGAAATATAACAAAAACTTTTTATTATAAAAAAGTTTTAAATTTTAAATTTAGCCAGTTAATTAAATTAGCCAGCTTTAAATTTAGCCAATTAAATAAATTACCCGGTTTTAAATTTTGCCCATCGAATTGCACATTAGAATCAGAATTACATTCGATTCATTGCCAGAGATTTCAAGATCACTACAAAACACTACTGGTTACACTGTTATATATATTATATATATATATATATATATATATATAATTGGATGTTTTTATGTGAGATATTAATTAATAATTATTATTAGTTATAATTTAACTTAAAAACTGCCATGCTTAGGGCTGTAATTTTGTTTCTTTGAAATTATTCTTTAACTATAAGGTTAAAGAATAACTTGTTTATCCAAAAATTGCAAATAAATTTTAATTGGATATTTTTAATTAGACAAAAACAATTTTCAGTCTGAAGTCATCTGTTGCCTTATTTTAAAATTTATATTTAATCCTTAAAAAAGTCATTTAATTAATAAGTTAAATGTTTCAAATATTCAATTTGCATCCTTTTTTTAAAATATATTTTTTGTTTCTTTAAATATTTAATTATATAGGTTTATTTATATTTTACTTTCTAATTTTTTATTTATAGTTATTCAGAATAGTCTATACTTAATAATTTGACAAACCACATTTCTTAATTTAGTATTTTCGATTCGATTGCATTTTTCTTTTTTTCCACTGATAAAATGTACCAAAATTGATATCGTATTTGTCTAAATCTTAAAAAATGAAAAGAAAAAAAGAATGTAATTTTTTTTATTAGATTGCTGGTAAAAAATAAGAAATTAACATGAAATGCGAAAAATAAATTGTGGTATGAATTTAAAATGATGGGCATATTCATGAATACTTTAATTCGATGACAGAGAAATAAAAATATTTTATTTTAGATTCATTTGCATGTTCTTTTCTTTTCATTTCCACCCTTTTTTGCACAAAGCCGGGTCATATTTCACCGTGGAAAAAATCGATTTTGTCGACAAGTCAGCTAATTTGAAAAGATGAATTAGTTTCGGATCAGTAAGGTGAAAAGCTGTTTCTGTTAGGAAACTAGCTACCCTCAAGAATTTCCCTTTCTAAATAAATAACTCTTAGATTGTAATTTGTCAGGCCATTGAAGTAGGAAGTCGTTCTCTTACATAGTGAGATTGTAGTTTTGTCAGAATGTGATTGTGATAGTTTCATTGCGCTTTTTCAGTTGATTCTATAAGTATTTAATACTTCATTGCTCTAACAATTCTTCTAAAGGATACATAAGAATATATTTATAATTCAATTTTACACTACATTCTTTTTTTTTTGTTGAACAAAATATTAATAAAATAAATATTTAATAATACTTTAATTTTCTAGTTAAGTTTAATTGTTTCTAGTTTAATTGATTGCTAGTTATTAGAGAGTTACCGAGCATACCGAATTTTTATCGTCCAATATTTTTTCTCCCTAGCGCGCATGCTCATAGGAAATTGCGCATGCTTGTCTGTAATAATATTTCCTATGAGCATACGCGCTAGGGAGAAAAAAATATCGGACGATAATAATACGGTATGCAAAAACTCTCTATTATTAAAACTGTTTTCCCTTTCACATAGCATGAAATAAATAACGTAAAGAAAATACAAATTCATTAATAATCAATAATACGTAGCTTCACATACATCTTTTCGGTACTGAAAGACATCGATTAATATGTTTATAAAAGCGCCTGACACGTGGCACAGTGGCAACATGCGCAGCTTACGTGCAATATGACTCAAATTTGAATAGAATCCTCAGGTTTGTTACAGACACTTCTTTTCGTTTCTGAAAGACTCGATGGCTACCGAGACCCGATGGATACTTCGACGACATTTGTAAAACATCTCGCATCGATACTCAGATTGCCAATTTTTTTTTCATACAGCTCTCAAATGAAATGCATTTATCCCTAATAGTACATCTGGAAGGCAATGTCTTCCCTTCATATATCAGTAGAAGGAGGCTCACCCTGACAAATTCCTCAATAAGGGAGGGGCAAGCATCTTCTTCCTACTTCCAAATGGAAGTAAATACCATCATAAAGTGAACACAGGCCTGATAGCTTCAAACTTCACCAGCGAGCTCATGGCAATTAAAGAAACTGTTGCTTTATATCTAAATGACTCAAATATCTCAGGCCTCACTGACGGGTTAGTAATATTTTCTGTCTGCAAGCAATTAAAAATGGAGATACTAACATCACTTCTGCGATAAATGTTCTGCTAGAGACACTACACTGTAGAGGCAAATCTTGTCATCTTCAATGGATTCCTGGACATGTCAACATTGAGGGCAACGAATGCGCTGACTCTTTAGCCAAAGAAGCCAGGTACAATCATCCCAGGACTACCAGGGATGATCATCCCAGAACTACCATCACACTTGCAGATGCTAACGCAGTAGCCAAAAGCCGACTAATTCCTCATAACTTTAAGAAGTGACTAATCACGGACTTCAGCTGCCCTAGGAAGTTGACATCAGTTATTAGCAGACTCAGAACTAATTCTTACAGAGGGATGAAGATTCTCCCAGACAAGACCAGGGAATACATCCCCTGCAGAAATTGCCTCAACGCTTTCCTAACACCTAAGCACATTCTGGAGTGCCCAGCACTCACTCCCCATGTTTTGCAATGGGGTAGGGTGCCAATCGAGGCCAACTTGAGAGAAGTCCTGTATAGTGAAGCGGCGTCATTGCTAGCGGCCGCTATCATGAAGACTTCTGGCTTGATCTAACTTTGATAATTATATTTTAAATCCATGGACACGATAACAACAACAACAACAACAGGAGGTTCACCGATATTCAACGGAAAAAAGTATCTGCAGAACAACATGAAATTAGGATCGAAGGGATGTTGCCAGATGAACGATACTACTGGCAAACTGTGAGTGTTATGAAATTAAACATTTTTATTAGTAAAAGAAGTTACAAGATTTACATTATCTGGATTGGTGTAGATTTAAATAGTGTCCTATATTTAATCCATGACTTCAAATTACGTTTTCTTATTATGATTTGCAAATACGAGGGCGATTTCCCTGAAAGTGCACCATTGTGCCTCTGTACCCTGAAATGAATGTTGTTTTGCGGACATCCACTGCTGTACACTCAATATAAAGATGAATCTGCTTCAATTCTGCCGTATGAGCGAATTGGCTGTCAAATTTCGACATAGATAAGCAAAATCCAATTTGAAATTGAAATTTATAGTCGATAATAAGAATCTAAATTTAACTACAATGTTCTCCATACATATGTTTTGAAAAAATATATAAATATAAATTTAAAAAAACTCTTGTTTTATTTTATTTATTTACTTTTATTTGAAACTTAAGGACTATCACATTTAGAAAACTAGTTTTCTCTTTGGATTTATTATCATTTTAGCTGGTGAACCACAATATTTTATGAAAATATTGTTAGTGGTTATTTTTAAATTCGTCGGGTGCCATCTGGTTGAATGATGAGAATTAGCGTTGACAACATATTGTGTAATAGCAAATCTAGACTCAGTTTTGATACTAAAGTGCCATTAATCTCAAATACTAGTTCTTAGAGATTGTTTCTCGTTCTTCAAAATTTTCTCATTCAAGACTTTAGTATTATTAAAGCATGTCAACGTATTTATATTAAAATATTTCCTTCATTTTTTATTTTTACAGTTTCTTAAGTCATTTCTTTTTTCACTTTGTAATATAAACAAATGAAAAATTCAAGTTAAAGTCTGGTATTAAAAAGTTAACCTGCTATACTTAATAAGACTACTGGATATTGGTTTGCCGCTCTACGGTCATTTTGTGCACACTTTAGGCTAATTGGATCGAAACATACAATTTAACGTGGGTACAGAATTACTAACAAACATCCATGCTACCGTTTACAAATATAAAAAAATAAATAATTTCACGGTATGTTTTCTAGTTACATAACACTTTATTATAAATCAATTATAAAAGATATTATCAAAATGTTCTCCTATGTTAAAATGTGCCCGAATTCTAATTTCAAGATTTGTACAAAAAAAAAAGAATAATATTTATCATATTAAAAAAAAGTACATGAATACTCGAAAAATTATTTTAATCTAAAGTATAATATCTAAACCTCTTATAGATAGCAAGTATACATTTTTAAATAGGTACTTTCTGTTAACTTTTATGTTGTGTCTTTTACTAAATAAAGCAAAAATAAAATATTTCCACATAATCATAGCCAGTTTGCTCAACTTCTTAAATAATTAAATAAGTGAAATGATTTATCTAAAAATTTCAGATGCCTCAAACTTAAATAAGTACGTTCTAGGAATTTTTCGAAAACACTTACTAGATTTTAACTGGATTTGTTTCTGCTCCGGTAAATAATGATTAATCTTGTCTAAACTGATATCAAACCGGGATGAAATAAAGTTTATCAGAAAAACCAACATTTATTTTCAACTGAGATTTACGCTCATTGAGAACTCTCTCAGGCTTACTGGAAAGAGATTAGAAATTTCTTCTAAGTACTCAGGTAAAAAAAAATAATCCTAGGAATTCCTGGAGTACAGTAGTACCTACCATGGAACTAAACGGATGAGATTGGAACGTTGAAGGGAAGATTAAAAATTCGAACGTCGTTACTTCGCCGGCTCTGATTAGTGCTCATTCCAACCATTTAATGATCTCGCCATTTTTCCTTCAAAACGATGAAAAAGATTACGATTTCTTTTGCTGAAAATCGATAGGGATGCTAATTTTAGATCTTCTTCAAATCAGAATCCTGATAAATACCAAGTACTCGTTCCAAGATGCTTGAAAAGAAAGAATTTAAAAGTTGGTAAAGTAAATAAAGCACTTTGAAGCCTTATGCAAACTTGCATTTTGACCAGTAATAAAATCTAAGTCAGCGTTTACAAAACATTTTTTTCCTTCGAAAACTGATTCCATTGAAATTGAAGGATCCTTTTTTACATTCACAGGTTAAGTACGAATATTACTTTTAGAAAAATAAAACTATTTATATTTTGAATCAAAGGCACTTTCCTTTGAGATACTTTACCAATGATACAATATATTTGTAAAGGATTCAACTTTAGCCACATTGTAATCAGGGAAGCTTCCCTAATTACGATAGAAAAATATTCGCTTTCGCAAGACGAATTTGTATTATTAATATTTATTATTTATAATTTTATTATTATTATTAATTTTTATTTTAATTTTTAATCCAGATTAAAGCCGATTTCATACCAAGCCGTCGAGCGGCGAGGCATGAAACGTTGACATATTACAAGTTTAAGCTCACAACATTTGAGGCTTGTGATTGGTCGATACTTGATGCCTCACACTGCTCAATGCCCTGCTGTAGATGAGGTTTAGTGAAAAGGATGACCTTTTTAATTCCAAATCTAGACTGGAAATCTGATAATATATATATGAGACGATTGATATCTTAAGAAATCTGATATTATATAAATAAATCTGATAATATATATATATATATATATATATATATATATAATGAGAACAACATATCACTCAAATAAAATATCAGATAATCTGTGTATCTACTTGATAATGAGACCATAAAATCAGCGATTGTAAATTAGATTTTCGCAAGAAGAAACAATTACAGACGGGATAGGGACTACGTGATGAGTTGATGCATCGATATTAGGGATAGACCATGGGCTGAAGAAGTGTCGACTCCAATGAAATGCGAAGGACAGATTTTCGAAAAAGGGAATTTTTTTTTAAAAAAAAGAATATTCTGTGACTAGTCGACAAGAAGTGTGATCTATTTCTCTGAAGTTACTGAGCATGCCGAAGTTTCTGAGAAATAGAGAATAGCTATTTTCAAACTGAGCCCTTTATGATTTCGTGTATCACGCCGTGTGATAATGAAGGTCTGCAGCAGCCCACATGTTTTAGATTCGCCGTAGATTCAAGAACTCTGAAATTGTCCGTCCTTGGAGTGAACTGCACTTGTGAATGAAATTTAAATATTTAATTTTCTTTTTTTTCTAAATAATAATTTATATTGACCCAGAATTTTGTGTATAATTTTTATTTACAAGAATTATATATATATAAAGTGTTTCCATGAACCTGAAAGTGGTCCTCTTCTTGAAGCCGTTATAGGTCTAGACTTTACAGACACTATTGTCTATCTGAACAATATAACTTCCTGGTAGAAGTTTATACAATGGGAAGAAAAAGCCTTATTGTCCAAAGGCCCGGAATGTTCTAAAATGCCAAAATTTTTAAAGATTTCTGCTACTCTACATTTAATTGAACTTACAATAGTTCATGAAAATAAAATGAGCTATACGTAATTGAAAATTCCGAGACATTATTTTAAATGTTTATTGTGAAAAAAATCATTAAAATATTTTGCACTAATATTCATTGGAATATATATTTAATGTTACAGTCTTCACTTTTTCCGAAATAGATTACTACATTTAGAATAAAGTTTTTATAAATTGAAGCAAAAAGTACACACTAATGCACGTAAGTGGTGTTGTCCATTAATGGTAAAATAGCTAAAAATAATAATATAATAGCTCTTAAAGGTTTCATGTTTCAGCATGAAGAAGAAAAATTGCTAAAAGTAAAATAACCTCATTGCTCGTAATAAAAGGGTTTAGATTTATGTGAAAAAATTAATAAATATAATAAAATGAACCCTCCAGAATTTTAGAAGGTTTTTTTTCTTAAGTTAATAAACTGGTGGGACTCGCCGTTTTACAGTTTCGGTAGCTTTAGAATGTAATTTTGTTTTGCTTCAATTATAAAAAAGTCATAAAATTAAAAAGAGAATTTTTGTTCTTACTATAGACTTTAAAACTTAAAAACTTGTTAACAGTCAGAGACAAAAAGAATAAAGAACAAGATTATATTGTTTAGAACCTTTTTTGTTTAAAAATGTTTGCTTTAGAAACCTTTATTGTGTAAATTTCAAAGTAAATTTGTGAACATTAAAAGTTTTACTATAGAAGAAAACTTTAACAATAAAGAGACAGTATTTTTCTTAAAGGTGAAAGGTATGAAAATAAATATTAACTTGATAAATTTTAAATAACAAATTCAGTTCAAATATTTCGTAAAAGTTTGTGAAAAATTCAGGTTTAAATATTTTAGAATCATTGCTTTTTCATTGCTAAGTTATTATGCTTAAAATATTTAATCGAAAATGTTATAAGATATATATATATATATATATGTTAAAAGGAATATTTATTTATTTTATATAAATTTTAATTCTGTTCAAAATATTCTAAATTTTTAAAAAAGATTTATGCAACTATATATTTGATTGAACTTCCACAGTTCATGAGAATAAAATGGTGTGTTATATATCACTGAAAATTCCGAACAAAATTTCTTTAAATGCTCATTGTGAAAAAAAGTAATTAAAAAGATATTGTAACAATATTCACTGGAAGATATCTATTTACGTTACAATCTATACTTTTTCAGTAATCAGTCCCTATATTTAGAAAAATATTTTGATAAATTGAAGCAAAAAGTTTTGCATATTATTACAAAAATCAATAAACGCTGAAATAGTTAAGAAAAAAATCTTAAAACATCAACAAATCCAATATTTGTCAATAACACAAGTGCAATCTTTTTGCAGAAAAAGAGAAATTAGATGCAAAGTATTACATAATGTTGTTTAACGCTTATTTTGGCAACATGTTTTATACAAACTTTCACGTAATTAACAGACAAAATAACGTTCAATTAATAAAATGAAACGCAGATGCATATTTCTTTAAAGTTATTTCTTGCACGTAAGCAAAATGCGTTAAAATAATTGATAAAAAATTTATTTTAATATTTTCCGTCATGTCTGTTATTTTTATTTCCAGTTGAGAAAAAAAATGATATGAAAATACATATTTAAAAAAAATTATTATTTAAGAAAATTTCAAAATATATGTTTATCATAAAAACTCAAATCGAACAAAAAGTATTTTTAAAACTTTTCTGGGATTTGGTCACAATAACAACGTTGAGATTAAAATTAAAAAAATTCAAACCCTTTTTTCATAAATTTTTATGGGAGAACAAGTTAAACTAATGGATTTTTTCTTTTAAAAACCTTTCAACAAAAGAAAAAAACTTGAAACGATGCAAAATTCTATACTACAGAAAAATAGATATAATGCTAAAAAAATACATAGATTTTGATCGAATAGATTCTTTTAATAACATATGAAAAAAATAATTTTTTCCACTGAATATATAAAAGGAAATCAGGCAGAAAAAAATTATTTCAACATGTTTTCTGTGCGAAAGAAAATGTCTGATTACAAAAGGGCGTTAAATCTCGTATAAATGGTCATTAACGTTTCCGAACATACTACACACGTGCTTCCCATAAGGGCAAAACAGAAACGCCAAACCTCTTACCTGGTCTCTAATCCAATCATGTCAGGAAGACATCGCATAAACCTCTTAAAGAAGCTTCACTCTGAATTCCAAAATCTCTTCTTCTTCTCAGAACGAACTGAAAAATAAGAAGCACCAAAAGAAAAAAAAAGTTATTTTTATTGAAACGGTGGCAGCATTTTTGAGAAAGAAAAACAAGATTTCTTTTCTGTGTTGGTTTATAGCAAAATGTTCTTTAGGTTTCGTTCTTATAATCCTCTATTTAGTTATTTTTTCTCTATCCTCATAACATTGAGAAAAAAAGTTATGTTATTTTTTAATCATTTTATTTTTCCGTCAGGTATTCCTGTCAAGTGTTGTTTGTAGTCAGAATAAATTCTATGTGAAAGCATGAAAATAGTGTATGTTTTGCATTGTTTAAGTTATCAGTAAAAGGGTTCCTTTGAGATCAGTATGAAATGTAATAAAACTTCCTTTTGTGCAGTGGATATAAATCGCACAAAAACAGAAAAGAGTGTAATGTTAAGATTTTTACTTTTTATTCATATTGTGTCTTTAATAAACGTTTTTTTTTCATACATGACGTAAAAATATCACAAAAAATAGGTTCAAGTGTTTATAAATTTGAATGCTATTTATGTGTGATAGCATTGTTAGTAATGTATTTAAGAAAATTAAGCCAAAGATAAGTTAGAATGTTTTATTAAGTTGCCTCTTAGCTTAATGTTTTTAAAAATATACAGTTTGACATTTTCTTAAGCAGATCAGATAATAACAACTGATACATCATTTCAAATAACAATTGTTACATCAGTTCAAATAACAATTCTTACATCAGTTGATATTTGCTGATTTGAAATATTTGTAGCACAAAATTAGTTTTTTTTTTTATTTTTACAACACATATAATTCTTTCATTGTTATTGTTATAAAATTAATATTATGAACTTTGTGTTAATTTAATTAGTTCATTAGTGTGATTAATGAAGCTTGTGAAAAATTTGCTGAATAATTTTCTGTGTCTTTGTACATCTTTTATATCGATGTATATCGATATAAATAATACTTATCTTGATAAATCAGAGTTGGTTGGCAATGATTCTGTGTGGAGGATTTATGTCTTCTTTCTGTTCTTGCTGTAAAGTCCCAAATAGGTTGAATGGGCCTAATTGAGGGTTTATGAAGAATGCTTTTATTCTCCAGAGACATTTCTAAGAATCTACCCACTAAAAATAGAGTAAAGGAAATTTTCTTCAAGAAATTTCCCTTGACATAGTTGATGTATCTTCTAAAGGTAACTGGGAACTGTTTTGAAAGGTAACTGTTTTGAGATTTTCATCCATGAACAGAAAAAATTGTTCGTTGAAGGATCACTCAATCAAATTTTTTTCAGGTATTGACGTAACTTGTGAGGAAAAAAATTATTGTTCTACTGTCACGGTAATATTTAACCCAATTATGCACAAACTTCTGAAGATAGCAAGCATTATAAAAAAATGGTAAAATATATATCTGTGCCTCCTCGATTCAAAATAATAGACTGGTGTGATCAAAATAATAGGCTGGTAATGAGTGCAACTATCCTGCCGATTCAAATCTGCTGGCGGTATGTGTTACAGTTACTGTTTTCAAAAATGAGTAGAATCGTCATCAATTCTGACAATGTAAACATGTGCTGCTTGGTTAAAGTTTTCATTTTTCATTTTCCATTTTCTCCCATACGATATTCAAATACGATTTCCTCAAATTCCCTGACAAAAGTCATTGTTTCTCTTATACTTTCCGAAGATTTTTTCTAATACCTGTTGTGAAAAATTGGTCTTTTGTGTATGCACATTATATATATATTAATGTAGTTATTTTATTAATATTCCCCTTAATACTATGCCTAATTTTTAAAGTGCAATTTGATTTCATAGATGATTGGTAGCTTAGACAAATAGCTTACAGCGGAAGGACTCTGGTTCGAATCGGCTACAGACATTCGCTGCTAGCGCTGTTTTCAGAAACGTGGAAACACGATGCTGATTGTGGTAATCTGTGCAACCCGCCTTGCATGTATATCTTCATATCCAGGTTTCGTGGTACGAGTTTTCTCCTATATGGAAGAATTTAAACTGTGCTTCTCGGTCTGTTTATCCCTCATGTGCAAAAGATGGCCATAGAGCGACAAACCAAACCAAACCAACCCTATACCCCACACCAAACCCCCACACATTTGCACCTAAAATTACTACCGGAAAGCAATGTCCTCCCTTGATTGCCTGTTCGTGGTATAATGCTCTTAATATAATAATTTCTTCTAATAATAATTTTGCTCTTGGACCACCTGGGTTCAAGAGCAAAATAAAAGTATGAGTTTATAAGTTGAATTTAAAAGGAAGAAAAAAAACTTTTTTCTTGAACTTTCAACCATAATGTTTTAACTAACCAGAAACAAAATTTTTTTTTTACTTTTTGTATAAATAGTTATAATATTATTAATAATAATAATTTTTTTTTTATTTATTAGGTTTCTTATAAGTAATGAATTTCTGTTTGATAAATCTCTTTTTTTTTTTTTTTACCTTATTTTGTCAACCAATTACACGTTATAACAATAATGTTACACCAGAAAGATTTGCAAACTAAGTAATAATTAATCGACACTCCACCCCTAAAAAAATGTAAAAAAATTCCTGACTAAAGAAAAATCTGGAACATATAAAAAAACATAATCAATCTCAATTTTCCTCAAGAGAAAATTAAAAAAAAAATTTCCAAGTGCATAAAAAAAAAACCTAATCTATAAATATCTAAGAAATGTATCTTGTTACTCGGAAGGAATGTCTTAAATTATATTTCAAATTATTTTTTTTTTTAAAGATAAAAGGTATTAGATTTATCTTTTAGATATAGACGATATCCTTAAATAAAAAATTTACATTTTTAACAGAATGTTCCAGTGTCAAAGTAAACAGTTTTCTACAGGCATATTTTTCATGTAATTAAAATATTTGATTTTCTCTTTATCCTTAAGAAACATCATTGAAATTATCTTTTACTTCTTGTAGATCTTTTCCCTGAGGTATTTTATCTGTAGTTTCATCAACAGTGTATCGATACAAACCGGTGTGTAATTTTGCTCTGGAAAAAAGTTTTTAAATTGAATTATCTGCCAAATGACCGGAAATCCTTTCATTAGTTTCAAAAGTAATGAGCACATTTAAGCGAAAGGCGTACCTAATTAATCGTGCATTCGTTCATTCATTTTTTTCACCCCAATTTTTATATTTAAGACAGAAGAAAATTTTTAAATATTTCTAAATTTATTTATGAAATTAAGAATCAGTAAAAAAAGTGTTGATTCTGGTATGATTAATGAAAGAAGAATAAATTAAATAATTAATTAATCAAGAAAATTACATTTTATCCTTCTCAAATACCATTTTGCCCAATTAAAAAACGACTTCTTCTTTTATACATTATGCATTAAATACTTCATAAGATAAATTATTCGTATTTATGAACTAACATTTATCGATAATTTATATATACACTCATGTCCATAAATTAAGGATAATTCAGAATCACACAGAAATTGAAATCTAAAATAAAAATTTCACCTGTAGAATTATCACACACATCTTGAAGAAGAATATGCAAATTACAGGAAACCACCAGATGGCGCGGATAGTACGTCACAATGACGAGAGTGTAAGAGAGGGGTATATAAGGAATGGTGGCAAGGAAGTAAAATTGTTCACAAGCACTTTAAAAGCCCTTCAGTGCAATAACCGTATAGTTATGGCACAAAGGAAGCATTTGGATGATTTTTTATGTGGTAGAATTATCGGACGACTGGATTGTGGACGTACCCAGCTGGAAGTATCCGAGGAACTTGGAATCGCCCACAGTGTCATCTCCAGGCTTTGGCAACGATTCCAAGATGATGGTAATGAGAGTGGATGTTACAGCACAGGTCGCCCCCGAGTTACAACGCCGAATGAGGACCGGTATTTAGCAGTTACTGCCAAAAGAAACAGACGGAGCACAGCATCAGACCTGTCTCGTCAACTCTCTTCAGCTACCGGTACGACAGTTTCAAGGCAGACCGTGTACAGACGCTTAGGGCACATTGGTCTATATGCTTGTAGGCCTGTCAGATGTGCTCCACTTACCGCAACTCACTGTCGCCTGCGATTAACCTGGAGTAGAGAGCATGAATTGTGGACACCGCAACAGTGGTCTTGTGTGATGTTTTCCGACGAGTTCAGGTTTAGTTTGCAGTCTGATTCTCGCCGGACTATCATATGGAGAGCGCCAGGACAACCTGAAAGAACACCATTGAACGACCAAGAGAACACCATTCAACGACACCGTTACGGTGGTGCAGGATGGCTCATTTGGGGAGGAATTATTCTTGGTTTCAGAACTGACCTGCATGTTCAGAGTGTAACGATGACGGGCCACATCTATCGGGATGTCATTCTGGAACAACATGTACATTTGTTTCGGGGCGCCATGGGTGATGAATTTCTGTTTATGGATGACAACGCCCGTCCTCACCGTGCAAACATTGTAGAAGAATGCCTTCAATTGGAGGATATCACCCGTATGGATTGGCCAGCATACTCACCGGACTTGAATCCAATAGAGCATGTGTGGGATATGCTTGGCAGACGAATTGCAGCCCGTCACCCCCCTCCCCACCTGTCAACCGGAACTTCGGAGGGCATTGCTTGATGAGTGGTGTAATATTCCCCAAGATCAGATTGATAATTTGATACTCATCATGCCTAGGCGTTGTAAGGCCTGTATTGCATCGTGCGGGAGACATACTCCATAATAACCATCATACTAACCATGTTATACTGTTTTTTGTAAATAGGTTCTTTTTTGAAATTTGCTCCAGGGAGTAAAAATCGCAATTTTTATTAATTATGTCAAACATATAGCATTTTTTTGCTCTTTACCGTTTGTTTAATAAATATACTTTACAAATGATTCAAATTTGTTTTGCTTCTGTCTCTTTCTTTGCCTGAACTTCATTATCCTTAATTTATGGACATGAGTGTGTATATATATATATATATAAATATATATATATATATATATATATATATATATATATATAAAAATTTAGATGTATATATTAGAGATGGGTTAGTTAATAATTATAAATTTAACTTTTGAAAATTTTAAATCCTATTGTATAAATCATAAATAAGTTTTAAACTTTTATTTTTGATATTTGAAAATAAAAAAAAAATTATTAAAATAAATTTTCTGATAATTGTCACCTGACTTTTTTCTGTTCAAACATTGCCAACTTAGAGATATAATATCTTTCTTCATAGTAAAGCATATAATTTCTGTATTATTCTGTATTATTTCTGTATTTATAATACATCAAATTAAAAATTCGATTATTCTTATGAATTTACCAATTAATCAAAATTAAATCATTTCTTATATTGCAAGAAAATACTTTTAGAATATTAACAATGGATAGAGCACTGGAATTTATAATTACAACTATCTTATAAAAATATTAACTATCCTTAGAATCTTTAAAATCTTAATGAATTTCATTAAGAAAATATGGCAAAAACCTTTTATCTTTTTCCAGTAACTATCAATTCAGTTAAAAGACATCCATTAATTAAAAGTACATCAAATCAAGTAATACTAATACTACTGTGTCCAAAAACTAAGACCAGTTTTTAATTTAAATTTCCCGGGCATACGGTATTTCAATTTTTTTTTTCTGTTTTAGGTTGTTGGCACTGCCTTTGACATCTGTGTGAAATTTGACGTCATAATATTCATTAGTGTTTAAGTTACGCTTGTATTTGTAAGACGCTAAAACTGATTCCGGCGATTTTTGAAATGTCTGAATGAATTGCGCAAAGAACCTGCATTCAATTTTGTTTGCTGAAATGTATAGAATATTTCAAAAGGCATTCGGTGAGCATTCCTATATCGGAAAGAAATGATTAGAAGGGGCATAAATAGTTTAAAGAAGGCAGAGAACGCGTTGAAGACGAAGAGACGAACCGACGAAGCTCACGCCCAAAAATTAAAGATTTGGCGCTTGCAAACCGTTACAATTAGATTTACAATTAGAGACCTGGCTGACGACGTTGGAATTTCAAAAGGATCGGTCATTTCCCTTTTGGGTCTCAAATGCGTCAAATCTCGATTAGTACCGACAACACTGAATGCGCCAGCTCTCTCTGCATTGATTCGTCCTGACTCTTTCATCAAAAAGGAAACCCATATCGTTCCACAACCACCGTATTCCCGTCGGGCGACTTCTGGCCATTCTCTAAAATCAAAAGATCTCTTTGGGGACACCGTTTTGAATCGACTGAAGAGAACCAACGTGAATCGGCGAGACCTTTGAAGGCCATTCCTGCCGATGACTTTTAGCATGCATTAAGGATTGAAAATAAATGTTGGCATAAGGGCATTGTGTGTGGAGGGGATTACTTTGAAAACCATGAAATAAATTTGGAAGAATAAATAAAGAGTTTTTGGAAAAAAATAATTGGTCTTACTTTTTGGGCCCAGTAGTACATCTATCTATATTGTTAGAATTACCTTTAAAATCCTATATTGTTAGAATTACCTTTAAAATCCTATATTGCTGGAATTACCTTTAAAAACCATTTCATGTATCTTTCAATTCAGTTAAAAGACATCCATTAACTGAAAGTAAATCTAATCAAATAATACTAATATAATATATACTAAAACCTTATCGATAAGATAGCTAGCTGTACGTGACCTATCATCTGGCTCAAGGCAAGAATAGTAAAAGAAGGGACATTTGGGCACAGGGAACCAAATAAACAAAACAAAACCAAAAGAGTGTCACTTTCCATTGAAAGGCGCCAAAAAAGTGAAAAGATGACACATTGTTTGGCGAACAGATTCCAGATTCAGTAATGACAGGATTCCGACGAATCAATGTCCCAGTCTCCACGTTTCAGACATTCATTTTTGGGAAGTGCACTTATCGAGAGAGGGCTTTGAATTCCTATTCCCGGTATTCCTTTTCAATTTCTGACGATTTTTTTTTCCTTCACTTCTTTCATGATGTGAATCTGATAAGTTTTTGAGGGATATTTTTTAAGATAAAAAAATGGCACTTTGATCTTTTTTTGTAAAATACTTATTTTTCTTTATTTGAGTCGTAGAATATTCCAATAGGATTTAGAACTTTTACATAATGAAAAAGTTTCTAACACCAAAGTGTTAAAGAAATCTATACTCGAATATCAAAGCTGGGGCATATATTTTATTCGAAAAGAATATATATATATATACAGGAACATTTAAATGATATGAAAAACTTTTTTGTAGAATACTTTTGTGTTTATATATAGATATAACAGCAAAACGAATCATAAATAATGTTTTTCATTCACTTCAAAGGATTATTTTTTAACCTAATATAAAAATGGGGAAAAATATATTTTTTATTTTTTTATTTCCAATGGCAGATTATGAACAGTTATAGCAAAAAAAGAGCAATGAAAAAAAACATACAACAACAAAACATGCTGAAACAGAGTTCATTAATCTAACAATAATGCCAAGTTGCATATCTTTTAGCCACTGAAAAGTGTTACTAAGTGCCACTAAAAAGTGTCTGCGCACCCAATTTCACATCAAAATATGTACCGTATAATTTAGAATAATTTTCATCATTTACTGTATGCAGTTTATACATTTATTTAAATTTAATTTTAGAAAATTAATTCAAATATCATAACAAATGATTCTATAAAAAGGGATTGTTCTATGAGGAATAAATTAATAATATCACATTAATCCTACATATTTGAAAGTTACAGGATTTTTTTTTCATTTCGGCATATATACTGGTTTAGAACTTTGCGTAAATTCTTTCACGAAAAAACACATTCTTTGATTATAATGGATGGGCTTATATTTGAAAGAATATGGTGTATTTATTATTTAAATGCCCAGTATGGTGAATTTTCTTCTGAATAATCCATAGTGCTTTCAATGTCTAGAAGTATTTCTTAAAATATGAAGGTTTATTCCGCTCTATTTTCAAGAATTCATCGATTGTACTTAAAAAAAAGTTACTTTTATAACACGCCAAAGGCACAATAATTTTTTGGTAACATGTCACGAGACTTTGCAGAAATTCTTTGAAAAAATTGCACTACATGAATTAATCATAATTTTTCTAATTAGCTTAGACAGACTTTGAAATATGATTATTGGCTTTCTCTTGGCAACGGATTGTAATTTTTTAAGAAAAAAAAGAAAAGTTAGAAGTTAAATTTGTTCTGTAAATATAGAAATAAAATATTTTTCGTAAAAATAAGATGTCTTGATTTCAAAATATTTTTCGTAAAATTTTAATTTTTAATTTCGTATTATAGGACAATAAGTCTGTATTCTTCAAATTTGGTTTGTACACTTTTCTTCCCCTAGTTTTTATCGCGGCCTGGTGGCCAATTCCCTGGCGCTCTGGGCTTTGGTACCATAGACTGCAGGTTCTAACCCTGGCGGTAGCATAGATGTTTGTTAGTGATTTGGAACCCACGGTAAAGTGTAGTTCCTGGTCTAACAAGCCTAGAGTGTGCAAAAAATGACCGTAGAGCGACAAACCAAACCAATCTCCAAGCTTTCAGTAATCAAACATATTTTTTTTATTGCAGTCATTTCGGTAAAATAATGATTCATCAGGGCCTGAATGGCCGATTGTCTAGCGCTCTGAAACTCGGTGCCACAGGTTTCGGGATCGAGTCGCGGTGGTACCATGGATGTTTGTAGTGGTCAGGAATCCACTTTAAGCCGTAGGTCCCGATCTCCAATGACTGTAAGAGCGTCACGGAGCAGAAGCCAGTCTTCCACGTACTGGTACACCATCATAACATAAGCTGCACCCCTCTTCCATGAAGGACACAACAACAACAACAATGCTTCATCAAGTGGCACACAGAATTTCCATTTATTTCTTGCTAAGTGATTTTCATAAAGGATACTACATTTCCTGCAACCAGCCACATATTTCGATAAAAGCTAATTAATATTTTTCAGAATTTCTAACCGTTAGTCTTTGTTCATTCTTTTTTATTGCTGATCTTAGTGCATTTAAAGACGTTTTAATTCATTTTCATTTTACTACCTGATTCTTCTCTTTAGGAACATGAGCAACAGTGCGTATATTTTTTGGAGTTTTTGTTTTATATAGTAAATTGTGTCGTTGTTTCTTATACCACTTGTTCAAAAGCAACATCTAGACCAAGCCCATGAACCTAACGAGTCATGATAAAGGTTAAAAACTTCAACTTATTTTTGTCCTTGACCTTGTAGCACAATTGGCTAGCACTCTGACCCATGGTACAGCTTCAGGCTCGAATCGTGGCCAACTCCGCCCCACGGAAGGTTCTATCCATCCCATGGATAGAATTTTAATTTGCCGGTCTGAGGCAAATTAAAAGAAATATATTATATATCCATCTAATTTTCTATTTTGATTAAATATTTTTTTCTTAATTTTTGTCAAAGGACTGATGATCTTTTTACTTTCTCTATTTTTGTTCTACAAAACATACATCGACGGAAACAGCAAGCACAGACAGCTTTCAATCGGTACAGTTTTAAAAGCGAAAGTTCTTTGTCAACAATAGCTGTAAACTGACGCAACAAGCGATATCTCTTTCTCGGGGAGCAGGAATATGGGAATCCAATATAGGTTAATTAGACCTCACACGTGGCAGACTGTGCATTTTAAGCTCCAGCCAGCGGCAGCCAGTCTGACAGATGAGCATTTAGCCTCGTTCCTTAGATTCAGTACAGCTCACTTCGAACCTCCATATAAGGAACTTTTAAAAATGAAATCGCAATTTCATTCATCTCATTAATATACTTAAATTGTAATACTTGTACATTATTTTTAAAATTTTTAATTTTAGAAACTTTTATCTTGGCCGCAACCGAAAAATTTTGCCCATCCCTGAATTAGGCCAAAGTGTTCACAAAATGACCGTAGAGCGACAAATTACACCAAACCTTGCAGCACAAAGACATGGAGCACCCACAGAGAGAAATCAGATTTTACCTCACCAGGTTGTACCCTCAATCGCTGGGTACTCATTTTAGTCGCCTTTTACGACGTGCATGGGCTACAGTAGGGCTGTTCTAATTAACTAACTTCCACAAAGGCTATTTTAAAGTATAAAATGAACGTTGATTTTTTAGAACCATTCGTTTTACACCGAGTTTGAATGGAGGTCTGAGAATTCCTAACTAAACTCTGTGAGAAGTGCAAAAATATGTTCTTCCATCCAAAGCTTGTTTTTATTCAAATGCAAAACCATTAAGTAATAAGAAAAAGTAATTCAAATCCTCAGAATGTACCAAGTATATCCTTCTATTCAAATCTTGTTTACATGCAACATTTTTTGAAGAAAAATTTAAAAGTAGTATATGATATTTTAAATGAAATGCTGTTGGAAAACTTTGTTTGATTTCTAATTCTCAGTATCCTGCTAAGCGGCAAGGACATCCCATGAGTAATCTACTCATGGATAGTGGGATGGAGTTTTCTGTTCAGATAGAGCCCTCACGTATAAAAGTTTGACTCGGCTTCGGGCCACTGAAGAAGGAGGCCAGTGCTTTTAAAGGGATAACTACCCCACATTTGCGTATCGCACATTAGAAAACTTTGGAACTCCCACTAAGTAATCGGACTAACGAGGAAAGAGGCTGAACTTAATGCCATCGTGTCTCTCCGTTTTTTTAAAACAGTATCTACAACAAAGCTGCCAGCGGATTCAACCTCTGCCCTAATGCTCACCAATGGCTCACGTTACCATTGAACCACGAGTCAAGCACGGAAAACGTTTTATTCAACAACATTTATTGTATGTTTTCAATCATTCCTTGGAATCGTTATGAAAATACATTAATATTCTCATAGAGCTGAATGAAATTCAGGTTATTTTAATTAGATTTAATAACTGATATATACCATTTCTTAATATTCCTTGGTTTACTATTCATGCATAAATGCATAAGATCCACCAATAAATAACAACAAAAAAGTTAATCATGAACATGACATTATAGAATACAAAGCTATTTACTTAAAAATATAAGGTTATGTTTTAAGTCCCACTTTCAAAATGCTGTAAAAAAAGAAGCACTCTTCACAAAGAATTCAACTTTGAACTGAATATGCATGAAGAAGGGGGGAATGATACGGCATTAAAAAAAGTTCCACCGATTTTTCCCATCCAATTTGGTAGGACCTTGCCGTGGTGGATAGGTTTTTCACAGTGTCACAACTGTTGAATGACTTGGAGGTTATTTTTTTGTCCAAGAAAACGAAAAAAATTAAGCACATTGAACACTACAGTTGGTTCAATGTGCAACTCATGCTAAATACGCTGTCATTTCGATTCAGAATATCACTGGAAGCCGAATCCACCTTCTTTATGCCGCTTATAGCACCATATATTAATACATTTTGGAACGTGTTTTGATGCCGTAACCTTTTACCCCTTCTTCAAGTATCTTCAGTTCAAATTTGTACTCATTGTGACGAGGGGTTCATTTTTTACAGCATTTTAAAAGTGGGACTTTAATTATAATCACCCTTTACTTTCACAATCATAATTCTTTCATTTTGCTTACTGAAATACGCAATACAAAATCGTTACGTATGCTTAATATACCTATTTCTATATCAAGTTATTAAAATCAAAATACTTCGCTTTCTAAGTGCTTTCTTAGAATTTAATACGAAGCCAAAAGTAATTTGTAGTTGAAAACATTATTTCTTTATTAAAACGATTTTATTTATTTTACTCTGAAGTGAATTTCGTTTCGCTTTGTTTTCTTACTAAGACATATTACTCATAAATATTTTTAAAGAAAAATTACCCAAAGCAATCTAAAATAAGATATTTTTCGGTATCAATTACACTAAAATGCAGCTAAGCGAGATTTTTCATTTCTCCTTCCTTCCTGTTATTTTAATGAAAACCTGAAACTGCTCTTCGAAAATTGTGACAATCTTAGATTGCACACTTTTTAACTAATAATTTTGACTAAGAAATTTCAGTTTTTGCATTTTTCAATTTAGGCTAGTCAATATAAAATGAGAATCATTTTCAAATATCGTAAAAGAGAAGTTATCTTTTCCACTATGTATTAATAATTAGTATTTGACATTTTGTGATACAATTCCTTTGTGGATAATGTTTCTACATCCAAAAGTAGTAAAAATAAATGAACCTCTTTCACTATTTTCTGAAAAACGCCTTAAATTTAAAATATTCAAAATAGAAAAGTAATTTTTTTTGTTTATTATAATATAATTCGCGTGGGTTGTTTGGTTTGCCGTTCTACAGTCATTTTTTGCACACTTTAGGCTAATTTGATCGCGACCTACAGTTTCAAGTGGATTCCGAACCACTAACAGACATTCAGGCCACCACCAAGATTCCAACCTGAAGCCTGTGGTTACAGGCCAGAGCATTAGCCTATTGGTCATCAAACCGCTAGAGGCGTGCTTCTTTAAATAAGTAGTATTTTGAAATGTGTCACTGCAGCTTTGTGATCGCCTTTCAGCACATAGCCACAAGTACCTTCATCTAGTGCGGTGTTTCCCAAAGTGGAGTCCAAGCAATTGTTATTTAAGAGGGTTAATTCGAAAAAGGACTCGTCTAGAGATTAAAAGGCAATCTTCTACTATGATTTAAGTATCATATATAAACATATTTTTCTTTAAGATCTACTCTCTGAATAAATTTCAAAAATTGTATTAAAAAAATGTTGTTAATCCCTGCAACCTTTTGGTGAAAATTATGTAATAATGCTCAGTCTACATATCGATACTTTCATTTGCAATTTTTCAACGGATGCCGTCATTGAATGTCGGTGAATAACCATGTAGAATTTCAAGTGATTACTTATCTGTGTTTTTATTGATTGTGTAACTTAAATTTTTTTTGCTTCTTTTATTCGTAAATTTTTATCTTTATGACATGAATATCTAATGGACGTTATTATTGTGGAGGGGAGTGTTCTTTTTCTAATGGATGTTGTCACGAAGTGTTCCTTTGGACCGCTCATCTATGTCGTTGCCTGGGATGTTGAATAGGACATTGCTGTGTATTTCCGTAAGTGACGTTTCATGGGAATCCACATTAAAATTTTAGGTCTCGATCAAATTAGCACAAAGTGTGCAGAAAAGAACAGTAGAGCTATAAACCAAACCGAAGTAAACCAAACGTTTCATGTACTGAAGCCAGTACAAATCTTTTACTTTACTGACCGTTCTAGACACAGAAGAATGTTCCGTAAGATCGTAAAATTTAACAACCATCTCCTCATACATTTGGTATCACAAACAAAACTTTCTCTTTTTATTATTTTCTGAATTACCTGTATATTCAATTTCGTTTGCAGACATAATTTGCGATCTTTCGCTTTTCTGCAGTCGTTCTTTTTTTCTTAAAAATGTCCATTAATTTCCCTAAATCTTTATCAGCATGTTGAAGGATCAAAACTTGTTCATCTTCGCTGAGTGTTAAACATGTTTCAAATTTCTTCTCTATGTAGCCATAGTATATTCTGATTCCGAAACTGTAGTTCTCTCATTTTATATACATGCGTCTTTTTTACGCCCAATTTGGGGCTAAATTCAAAATGGTATTCTTGTATGGTGATACTCCATCATGAAAATTAATGCTAGGCAGACAATGACAACTGTAAAACTTATGACTGAAAGAATTTAGCTCAATCGTTCAAATGTCCATACAATAGCCATCAACTAACTCTTATTTACTTGAGTGATAATTTTGTCAGCTTCAGTCGTTTTCTTGCTAACGCAGTAAGGTGCCATTTATCATCTCTTCCATTTTGAAACAGCTATATGGCGATGCCATCTGCGCTTGCAACGATAAGAACTTCGGTTTTAGAGTTTGAATGATAGTGTTCTAAATTAGGTTGTCTAGTCAATTCATTTTCAAAATATCGATTGTTTTTGTTTTTCTTTCCACTTAAAATCTTCATTCTTTTGGTTTCTCATTAGTTTTGTTATGCGCTAAAGAAGACTTGAGTATAGTTGTATAGTGTAGTATAGTATACTATACTATACTATAGTATAATATAGTATAGTATAGGGAACGTGTTTATTTCACAATACCATGTTCTTTCTGCTCATTGACAATTTCTTCAATTCTGCTTCTGTTTTATACAACATCATACACGTAGATTTTGTACCTTTAACTTTTATAACGTCGATTTTTGTCAATCCTGTATACAATGTATAATCCGATATGTTTTGTGCAAAGAAGTCACAACAACAAACGAATTAACAATTTTGCTTGCTGTTTCTGTTCAATTAAGTTTTATTAAATTTTATTTGTTCCGAAGTTACAGAATTTCGCTCTATATTAGCTGCACAAACATTTAATAAATCAACTTAATGATTATCATTAAGCAAATT
Source organism: Caerostris darwini (assembly GCA_021605075.1). NCBI lineage: Eukaryota > Metazoa > Arthropoda > Arachnida > Araneae > Araneidae > Caerostris > Caerostris darwini. Next base: position 36,272 of record BPLQ01012705.1, on the reverse strand, counting down.
AAAACAACCTAATTCTGATTCAGAGTTTCCCTCCTCTACTAATTTCGCTTCCCCAATGTTTTGATTTTCTTTTACTGTCATTTTCTTACATCCAATACTAATAATCGATTCAGTAGTTTTACCTTCCTTTATTTCCAATTAATGAACAAAATTCCCTTCATTCCCCACAATTAATCCATTATTTACATGTTCTATTTTCGCTTTACATTATTTATGCTGTTATTTATAAGTTTTTTGTTTCATGTGTTTACAAATGAATGCATGTTTCTTCGGTGCAGTGTTATCTAATAAATGGATAATCATTTGCATAATCGATATGCACAATATCGCCGACCCTAGCCCACGCAATACTGCTGTGTCCAAAAAGTAAGAACAATTTTCACTTTAAATTTCCGGGGGCGTATCGAATTTCATTTTTTTTTCTTTTTTAGGTTGCTGGCACTGTCCTTGACATTTGTCTGTGTGAAATTTCAATTCAAAATAGACATTAGTGTTTGAGTTACGCTTGACTTTGAGAGACGCTAAAGCTGATACCGGCGATTTTTGAAATGTCTGAATTAATTGACCAAAGAACTTGCATTCAATTTCGTTTGCGGAAACATATAGAATGTTGCAGAAGGCATTCTGTGAGCCTTCCTATATCGGAAAGAAATATTTACAAGTGGTATAAACAGTTCAAAGAAGGCAGAGAAGGCGTTGAAGATGAAGAGTCCTCTGTCGACCATCAACCTCAACTGACGAAGTTCACGTCCAAAAAAATTAAAGATTCGACGCTTGCAAACCGTCGATTTACAATTAGAGACCTTGCAGATAATGTTCGAATTTCAAAAGGATCGGATGGTTCCATTTTGGGCCTCAAAGGCGTCAAATCTCGATTGGTACCGAAAACACTGAATGCGCCAGCTCGCACTGCATTGATTCTTCGTGACCTTTTCGCCAAAAATGAAACCCATGTCGTTCCACAACCACCGTATTCACACCGAGCGACTTTTGGTTATTCCTTAAACTCAAAAGGCCACTCCGGGGATACCGTTTGCAGACGATTGAAGAATTTCAACGTGAATTGTCACGCGCTTTGAAGGTCATCCCTGCCGATGAATTTTTTGCATGCATTGAGTTTGGGGGAAAAAAAGTTGGCATAAGTGAATTGTGTCCGGGGGAGGGGGGAATTACTGTGAAGGCGATGAAATAAATTTGGAAGAATAAGTAAAGAGTTTTAAAAAAAATAATTGGTCTCAACTTTCTTTTAGAATTTTACTATACTGCGTTTGTCTGACTATCACGCCTAATATGAATCGATTCATCCATTTCTATTTTTAAAACGGATGTTTACCTATCCAAACAATAGAACTATATGTTAGCTGTATAATAATTATTGTTTTAAGTTGATGATGTATAGGTTACTGCTGTGGTTTCAACCGTAGTGGCCATTTTGCAGTTGAGTATGGTTTTCATTTTTGGGAAAGAAAGAATACTTGTGAATAAATTAGTCTATTATTGTAAGTAATGATGTCTGAGAAATATTTTCTGGATAATTTTTCCCATATGTGTAATTATCTATTTCGATGTTGTTATGAGTAATACTACTCTTGATAAATAAAAGTGCATTAATAATAATTCGTAGGATTCTATTTGGAAGATTCGTGTCTTCTTCCTGTTTTTGCTGTAAAGCCCTAAATAGGTTGAATGGGCCTAATTCATTGTTCATAAAGAAAGGTTTTATTCTGTAAAGACATTTCTAAGTATCTGCCTGTTAAAGGTCTTCAAAAATAATCTTCAAATAAGCTGCTAGTTATCTGTTGACATATGCTTTGAGAGATCCATGAAAAGTAAAAACGGGTTTGTCGAGCGTCACTCAATCTAATCATTTTCAGGTTGTGATGCAACATTAGAGAAAAAAAAAAAATATTTTCCTTATGTTATGGATATATTCAATCCCATTATGCAAAAAAATTCTGAAGAAAGCAAACAATACAAAAATAGTATTATATATCTGTGCCCAACTCCAAATAATACACTAGTGAGATCTAATTGGGTTTTGAGTGCAGCTACCTTGCTCATTCAAATCCGTTACCGAACATGTGTTACAGTTACTGTTTTCAAAAATGAGAAGAATCGATATCGATTCTAACAACGTATGTGATTTCTTGTGATTTTTTGCCAAAAATGAAACCCATATCGTTCCACAACCACTGTATTCACACCGAGCGACTTCTGGCTATTCCCTAAACTCAGAGGAACACTCCGGGGACACCGTTTTGAAGGCCATCCCTGCCGATGACTTTTTAGCATGCATTAAGGAATGGAAAAACAGTTGGCATAAGCGCATTGTGTCCGGAGAGGATTATTTTAAAGGCGGTGAAATAAATTTAAAAGAATAAATAGTTTTTGAAAAAAAAAATAATTGGTCTTACTTTTTGGGCACAGTAGTATGGTAAATAAAAAAAAGGCATGTTCGATTAACAAATCAACTGGTTGAGCCAATCTGGAACAATTAAAACGGAAATATCTTTTCTTATTACTTTATTTCTTTGAAAATCCACAACTGCCACAGCTTAGCTTTGCAAAACGGGACACTTTTGATTCCCAACAATTTTTTGAAATGTTTCACGTTAATTCATAAACTTTATCGCAAGTTATTCCTTCGTTAAACAAGAAGAATCCCCAGTACTCAACAAACAGCTGACAGGGCGATTATTAAGTGTAGCATTTCTGTAACTATCAGCTGATACAGAAGAATCAAGGTCGTTGACATTTAAGCTGTTTGTTTTTATTCTTTGCACAACATTTTTTGCATGTCCCTTCAAACCACATAAAATACAAAGATGCGGACAAACATTTGAAATGTAGCCAAAACGATTACATGAAAGACATTTCGGTTCCTCCCTTCCATTATGGATACATAAAATAAATAATTTATGGCTATCATATTTAGGAGAATTTTCTTCTCAGATAAAATTATAAAGGAAGATATATATATCTCTCTTTTAGATCAAACTTTTGGATGAGATTTTTTAAATCCATTGATTTCTTGTTTACTTCTGGAGCGATAACATCACTTTTAATTGGAATTTGGAACACAATTTTATTTTTGTTTTGAAGCTTTAATTTTTCCGATTTAAAAAGTTTTTGCTTTCCTCAATTAATTGTTGTCTTAAGTTTTTCATTTTTATCCTTTTTAATTCTTTCCCAAATTATTATTTCGAGAACAACTACTATCAATTTAACAAATACTTCCTTTCTGTTTTTACTAATTGTTATTATATTTTATATATTTACTAAAGTAGGGGCCTGAATGGCCGAGTGGCTAGCGCTCTGGTGCTCGGTACCACAGGTTTCGGGTTCGAGTCCCGGCGGAGCCATGGATGTTTGCAGTGGTTCGGAATCCACTTTAAACCGTAGGTCCCGGTCCTAATAGGATAGTAGAGCGTTGCGGGGACATTGTGACTCCGCGTCCGTGGCTTATCTTCAAGTTACACGCGGCCCCTGGGTAATGTAAAGTGGTACGTCTGTGCAGCGCTTGCCTTAAGACATCCAAGACCAAGCTGTCTAAGTGTTTGCCAGCTGCATTGGAACAAAAAAAATATTAACTAAAGTCATCTGGTGGATCATTTCACAGATCTCAGTTGTTAGTTCTATAACATTACTTTTACGATCCTTCTGCACGGAATGACATCTTTGATGCGCGAATTTTAATAATTTTATTCAATATTTGCACTGTATACATTTAGTACTTTAAATTAGAAAGGTAAAGGAAATCATTTACTTTTTTTCATTTTCTTATTCCTTCAAGACCACTGTAATCCAGCTGTTTGAAAATTATCCCATCTCTGAATCGTTGTTGTTTTTTATTATTTTATTAGGTTATGCCCCCTCCCTTTTTGGTGAAAGCTTGCATTACTCTATAGCAATCCTTACATCTGATATTCCGTCAGTGCTGGCTGCTGTATCTACTGTTGAGAAAATGACACGATTTATAAAAATAGTCTGCCTACCATACGGTATTCATCGTACGATTTGATTGCACATTTGAAGTAGCTGATTTCTCCCGGCTCTTGAGAAAGACTTTTTGAATTGTTTACATCGGCTAATTTATACTTGGGAAGGGATTATCAACCGGATTTCGATAGCAGCGATTGGTTTAAGGTGGGATTGGTTAGTTTTAAATTAGATAGGGGGCGGCGGGGTTAAATTGTAACTAAACAAAGGGGTTTTATTTAACATTGGTGTTTAAATTATAACCAAATAAAAATGTAATATCCGTGAATACTATAAAGCAAAACAAGGCATTAGAAAAACTTATGAGGTCTGTTACCTCGACCATGAAAAGAAAATGCATCGGACAAAAGAATGAAGGCTAAGTACATTAGGTCCTTCACACGTCTAAAGAAGATGCGTCATTGATTTGTCGATTGTGGCGAACTAGATACTATTTTTTATACAGAATGTCCCTGCACCATGTTTAGCATCTTCTAGGAGGTTAAGGGGAGAATTTTGATGACTCGGAATCATACAGCAATACAGTATGAAATGTTTTCTTAAAGTGGTAGAGTGCACACCATTAAGTGAATACGCTGTTTATAAATCAATGTATACCAAAAAAAGTGCCATCATACAAGACTGGCTGTAATGCAAGTTTCACATCTGCAAAGCATAGAATTTCCAATATTCTGAAAAGTTTCAGGCATGTTTAGACTTTTTCTGATGTATGCAGCCAATTCCTCAGTTATGTCAGTAAGTGTGTCATACACGAGTATCTTGATACGATCTCAGAAGCAGTAATTAAGTCACGATAGGTATGATAATCGACCAGAAAATCCTCAGATAATCATATCCAATCCACTGTGACCAAATGCAGCGTCTAAGAGACAACGAGTCTAACCCCTAAAACGGCCAAAGAGTGCATTTATGGTTAGCAGTACGCATTATAGTAACCCTCCTTGTACTTCCTTAAAACGAATCGATTAATTTTAGGAAATAATGTGTGAATTCATAAAAATGCATCTTTTTGCCTATTAATGAAAAGAGCAAGGATAAACAAGTAAAAATAAATAATTTATTTGTGTTTTAAATCTTTTTTCTGAAAAAATAATGTGCTGAAATATTTATGGAGTTGATTTCAACAAAAATTAAATTTCTTGGCTGTATTTCTCAATATATACTTTGTTACCAGCATTACTTTAAGAACTGAAACTTTCAGCTGCATTTTTTTTGTCCACAACTTATTCATAAGAAATTCTTTTCTAAGGGTACCTTACAGCCAGGAAGACAATATATTCAATAATTAATTGAAAGTTCATATGACAAAAATTATTGGTGTAAAAGTTTTTGAACAATTCCTCTTAACGACCTTTGATTGAAAAATTCATTCAGTCATTTTTTGCAGTAAAATGCAGTTACGAAATAAATAATTATCCATGAAACACTTTTGTACCTTGGTCATAGTTAAGAAATACTTTTTCCATAAATACACCTGTTACCCTTTGAAAATTTTCCCACATGGGTAACTCTGTTAAGTTCATCCATTCACATAATTCTAATTCTTTGTAGAGTAAATTCCCCTGCTTCAAACAATGTTTATTTACCTTATAGAACACGGCGTCTGCAGTTTTCAGACATTCTTTATTAAACCCCCTCAACAATTTCGCCCGAACAGCTCTCGGTTTCTGCGAAAGGCCACTTTTCTACATGACTATATTTAGTTAATGCTACATGACTATATAATAAATTCATATGCTTATTAAGAAGTCGTTCACTATTTAAAAAATATGTTAAACATTTATTTTCATTCATTTATTGTAGCATTTTCATTACAAAGACACACAATTTTCATTTTTTTTTTTTGCTGTTAACTGCCTAGTTGAAACTTTTAACTTAAACTTAACTTAAACTTAAACTTTTAACTTTTGAAACCTGTCTAAATAACTGTATTCCCTAGTAACAATATTCATTTTCTACTCTTTTCTTTAGTATCAGCTATTATTATTCAGTCAATAAAATATTTACTATAAAGAATTAATTGATCATTATATATAATTACTAAAGTTTTATACTGGGAAGAGTTTAGATTTAAGTGAAATCATAAATAGTACACGTACATAGCTGAATCTATTACTGCCAAGGAATGTCAATTTGTTACTATTACTGAACTTGATATAATTTTTACAAAAAAAAATTAAAATATTTTATTTATTTATAGTTTTAAAGTGCTTTATTACATTTGTATTAATATTGTATGTATATATGTTGTATGCATATATATTATTGATTGTATTACGTGTGTGTGTATTGTTATATATTATAAATTTTTGTTCAATAAGTAAGTTTATTGAATTCATTTAAATTAGTATTTATTTTGCAGAATATTGTCTTTCATTATATTGAGTTTTAATTATAAAATTATCTATCAAATGTAATTACCTCAATTTTTGAAACTAATTAAAATTTTAAATTTCAAGAAATGCCAATCAAGTAAATATTCATAAGCTTAATTTATTTTTTCTATATTCTTTCGAATTAAGTCATGATCCTCTAAAATAATTAATTAAATTAATTCAAATTCTTTTTATTATTGTTATATGATTTAAAAATTGTTCATAGATAAAATATTGCTTTTTATAAACTGACTTGTATAAATGTAGCAAAGTAATGAAAAATTTATTTGCAAATAATTTTTTCAATTAGGTGCTTTGAGATTTATTCTTGCTGACGCTGTTTATCTCAATTTTTCCAAAACACTGCAGATAAAAGAATTTGACAAAAGAGGAAATTAAACCTTTATAAAGGAACTACTCTAAAACTCGAAATTCTTGATTGCTATCCTAGGATTAAGATATTTTTTTCAAGCTTTTATTGTTCTTGTTTCCAATTTGTTTTTAATTATTTTTTCTATTCAGAAAAAGAAATAATTACGCATATCTTAAACAAAATTTACTATGGATAAACCAATTTGGAATTGCTCATTCGCTATTAATTTTGGTAACGTTATTAAGGAAAGAATATTTTTTCGGAATGATTAAAACTTTTTAAATAAAAACCAATGCGCAACTTCAATTTCAGAATGATCCGATTATAATTCTAATTATTTTGATGTCATTATATATATCAATATAATAGATACGACATTATAGAAAAAAATTATTTTATATGAATTGGAATTACTAAGCTTAAATAGTTCAACAAGGGATTTAAAATTTTAACATCAAATGCATTTATATTAATAGATTAAACTATATGATGGAATACTTTTAATACAAAGAATTAATACAATAAATTTTTAATTTATTTTCGAGATACGTTTTGGACGATCGTACATTATGTATTTTTTTCCTGAATAAACATAGCATAATCTTTTGCTGAACTTAGATATAATGCTTAATAGATTCAATTTCTTTTATTGTCATCTAGAACAAATACGGAATTTTACAATTTCTTGTTTTGCAATGAAGTCATCAAATTGTATTTCAGTATTATCTTGAATCTACTTTTGAACCCTGTGCCAGGATCCTAAAATGATGTGACTCCCCATAAGATAATACAGTTGGCATTCTTTACAAGTTCCGGTAATAATTTATATGCATTGAAAATTTGAAGTGAGGAGGTACTTAGGTTTTGTGTAAGAAGGTCTAGCATGTAATAAGCTATAACTTGATAATTTAGAATAACGCTGAAGCTGTTGCTTAAATGCTCTGTTATTGTTTCAATTATGAGTCCTTGTAAGGTATTTTAGAATCAGAATTATCATCATCTGATTCATCGTCAAAGCTTGCAAGATAGCCATATGATACATCGCCTCTATTATCAATTAAAATGTATTTACTTTCACTTCAGTAAAAAAAAATGTCGGAAAAGTAAATGTATGCGGTAACACGCTAGCCCATTTATTGGCTACTGAAATGAATCGAGTCCAATGTCTGTAAAGCAACATTAAGTCGCGATAACAGGACATTTGCCATATTACTATATAACCAATGAACTCGTATTTGTCTTAGAAAAATACAGGGTAATAAGATGATTCGTTTTAGTCCAAAATTATAAATTTACTTTTGCAAGAGTTAATTCGAGGCGTTCCGAAGAGATATAAATATGAGATACGAATTTAATCGGGATAATCCATTAGGAGAGTAACGTATAAAATGTAAATATTAGGGGATTAGATACTATTCATTATAAAAAAATGTCCACGTAAACTTAAATTTGTAAACCATAGAGTTATGAAAACATGATAAAAAATACAGGATGTTCACATCGTTAAACAAAAAGAATATAGATAGTATGTTGAATATCTTTTACTAATTACTTCAAATCATTTTTATTAGGATTTGTAAATAATTTTTTAATTACGTCGAGGACTGGATCGTATTGGCCGTGTCCCTGTGAGCAGTCTAATGCAAACTAGTACTACCCATTAATTACTCATTTAACACTATCTTGGGGACACATGTAGTTTAAAGATATGCTACGGACGCGAGTAATACTACCACCACAACGCTCTACGATCATATAAGACCGGGACCTCCTGTTTAAAATGGATTCTGAACCACTGCAACCATCCATGGTACTTCCGCGACTCGCACCCGAAACCTGTGGCATTTAGCACCAGAGCGCGAGTCACTCGGCCATCTATCCCCCGACTTGGTAATATGGGGTAGTTACCATTTAAAGTTCACAGGTAACCATTGCAGCACAGAAATGTAACACGAGGGTCAACGATGCTAAAAAAATAATATATAATATTAATAAATTTAACCCTTTGCACTCGAGGGGTCCGGAGCGGAGCCATTTAAAATTTGTCTTCAAGCTCGAGGGCTCCGCTACGGAGAGAATGCAAATAACAATATAAATAATGCGTTTCTTTTAATGCGTAAATCAAACTTGCATGTGAATAGGATCTTTTCACTAAAATCGCTTCGAGTTGCTGGTAATACGAATGAAAAAAAAACTTCGAGTGCAAAGGGTTAATAACCATAGTCAATTCACATAGCATAATTTAGTCTTATTATACAGGAGCACCGAACTTATGACAAATTGTAACCTCGTACAGCAAGGCTCTAGAGGAAATCTGCTAGCGGTATTCTTTGCAATGTCTGCTTTTAGAAACGATGGGATTATATTGCGCTTATGGTATCGTGTGTAAAGCACCTTGCTTCGTTAGAATACTACCTGATGGGAGTTTTTCGAGTTTGTTGCATTTGACACACAAATGAGTGGTAGTTACCCTGAAAATGTTCTCCCGTTATCACCTGTGTGTTGTCTGCTTATGATCTTATCTGTTGTCTGCTGTCTGTTGTCTGTTGTATACATATGTGGAATATAAACCGCATTGATATTCAATAAAGGGGAAAAATACTTATCAATAATGGACATAAAAGCATCTTTTACTGCAATCAAACATCAAAACAAACTTTCAAAATGATTTGTAATACTGATAAAAAAAACTCTTTTTTTTTTACTTTCTCATTTATCTTAGAAGCTTTAAAGGCATCAGTTACTCTTTGATACGCCATTTACCGACTGAAAAATTTATCCAGAAGCCTGGAAATCATGATAGACGACAGGAAATTGCGTCATTGAAAACGGCAAATGTTTGATTATTTGCTGTTAAAGCGATGTTTCAGAGCTACCTATAATGGAGGGGAATAAATCACTTAAGATTGCTTAGTGCTCTTTGTATTGGCATTTTACTCTGAATGCCATTAAGGTTTCCTACTGAATGGAAGATTTAGTTTGGCATTAAAATAAATAGAAGTCACGTATTATATTTTTAATATAATGCGTGGAACATAACATATCTGTGGAACTGTTCCACAGATATTTTTAATCTAAACCCTGCCTGGAAAATTTTCAATAACATATTCTGAAAAAAAAAAAAAAAGAAAAAAAAAAAAAACTTTACGCAGAGAAAGTGACGAACGTTTCTATGTTTAAAAAAAGAATTTATCGCATTTTCAATAGAATTAAATGTTGTATTGAATTAACATTAGTGAATGAATTGAACATGAAGTATATGACGTGAGCTACAGCATGTGCTTCTGATTTCTGGCTCTCGGACACGCTGCTATTCCACATAATTTTGATTCATGTGGATGGTGAATATATCATTCAGATATCTCTGACCAAACGCTCTAAATTTGTCAAATTGTACTCGCAAAGTCCTATAGCGGTTAAAGATGCCTGATGTCAGACACTAAATGTGCTCTATTGGGGAATTATCTGAATATCTAGATGGTTAACCGGTTTTCTGAAGTTTGGATAGAAATTAAAATTCATGTGATTTCGCATAGCAGATTTCAATGGACCAGAATTACCATTTGATCTAATGTGGTTTTTTTTTTTTCATGCATCAAAGAATTACTGCTTTGTAAAAGATGACTAGAAACTCGCTCGTATGAAGAGATAACGGGGCTTAGATACATTTTTCAAACTGCCACAACCCAGAAGATTGATGTTCAATCAAATATTTAAAATCTGGAAGCGTGTTTGTTTATGCGAATACGTTGTCTTGCAAAGTGAAGGAACCTCAATTATGCTGGTTTGCGTGTTTTTATATATCATGGACGATCATGGCCTCTTAGAATTTCAGTTATTTTCAATTTTTTTTTGCTCTTTAATCACTCTATTTTTAAAGGCACGTCTTAAGAAACATTCTTCTATGGCAGATTTTATTATTTTTTTAAGTCACTCATAAAGGAACAGCATTCTATTATATATTATACTCTTCTTTTAAGGCACGACTGCAGAAACAACATTTTAAGACAGATTGTAATCTTCTTTTATAACATACCTTAATTATTTCCGGGCTGTTAGAAATGCCCAAGCACTACACACGATATTGTTTTCTTAGCCTTCCTATTGAGCAGATATATGATCTAATAAAATCCCACACTTATCAATAGTCTTCTGGAGATCGTCAATGAGTCAACGCCTGGACATTTCAGGTACATACAAAATTCCGTATTCTTACTAACATGATTAGTGAGACATAAAAAGCCGACAAATCACAAGTCTCAGCCCACGACGCCTCAAAATGTGATTGGTTGACGATTTATTTATCCCACCCTTGGTGTGAATACTGCTTCACAAATCGAATCTCCAAAAGCAGAACATAGTCGCTTCAACAATTACTAATTTTTTTAATATTTTTACATTGATATATAATATTATTATGCTGACATTTAATATTATTTTTGGCACTTTAAATGTAATAGTTTCTTTGAATGACAGCAATTTATATGTTTAAGTATAAATTTAATTCATTTCTGATTCTTTATTCATGGCGTTATAATTTTACCAATTATGTAATCACAATTGTTCTTCAAGTTATAACATTGGCTGTTAGTAATGAAAGAGTATCATAAATAATGATGGTAATTAACTGGTACAGAAATTGTACGCCATTAATTATTTTCTTGTTGCAAGACAAATTTGGTGAAAGTTGTTAATCAATAATTTGAGTCCAACAGTATATAATTTATATCTCTGATGGTAATCAGAGATATAAATTTATATTTTCATTATTACTTTATATTTTTCAATAATTAACAGATATTTACAAGTATTCTAAATCAATTTGATGAAATATTTTCACGGATTCAAATCAGCTATTCAGTCGAATACAGCATTGCACCCATGTCATCTTATCAATGACTCATCACAATAATTTAATACTTATAAACTTTGACATCCCTCGCACTCAACTTACTTACAACAGTCTTCCTGGCGTATGAGTCAACCATAACATGATGTTAATTTCCATACATATGTTAATCTCGCATCCATCAAATGATGTCCTTCATTCCTTAAAGGATCCTTAAATCAAGCTTTTCAACAGCGCCGCTGTCGTAATTTACACTCATGTCCATAAATTAAGGATAATTCAGAATCACACAGAAATGGAACTCTAAAATAAAAATTTCACCTGTAAAATTATCACACACATCTTGAAGAAGCATATGCAAATTACAGGAAACCACCACATGGCACGGATAGTACGTCACAATGACAAGAGTGTAAGAGAGGGGTATATAAGTAATAGTGGCAAAGAAGTAAAATTGTTCACAAGCGCTTTAAAATCCTTTCAGTGCAATAACCGTATAGTTATGGCACAAAGGAAGCATTTGTATGATTTTTTACGTGGTCGAATTATCGGACGACTGGAATGTGGACGTAACCAGCTGGAAGTATCCGAGGAACTTGGAATCACCCAGAGTGTCATCTCCAGGATTTGGCAACGATTCCAAGATGGTGGTAATGTGAGTAGATGTTACAGCACATGTCGCCCCCGAGTTACAACGCCGAATGAGGACCGGCATTTAGCAGTTACTGACAAAAGACACAGACGGAGCACAGCATCAGATCTGTCTCGTCAGCTCTCTTCAGCTACCGGTACGACAGTTTCAAGGCAAACCGTGTACAGACTTAGGGCACATTGATCTACATGCTCGTAGGCCTGTCGGATGTGATCCACTTACCGCAACTCACTGTTGCCTGTGATTAACCTGGAGTAGAGAGCATGCATTGTGGACACAGCAACAGTGGTATGGTGTGATGTTTTCCGACGAGTCCAGGCTTAGTTTGCAGTCTGATTCTCGCCGGACTTTCATATGGAGAGCGCCAGTTACCCGTTATCCCCAAGAGAACACCATTGAACGACACCGTTACGGTGGTGCAGGATGGCTCGTTTGGGTTAGGAATTATTCTTGGTTCCAGAACTGACCTGCATGTTCAGAGTCTAACTATGACAGGCCACATCTATCGGGATGTCATGCTGGAACAACATTACGTTTGTTTCGGGGCGCCATGAGTGCTGAATTTCTGTTTATGGATGACAACGCCCGTCCTCACCGTGCAAACATTGTAGACGAATGACTTCAATTGGAGGATATCACCCGTATGGAATGGCCAGCATACTCACCGGACTTGAATCCAATAGAGCATGTGTGGGATATGCTTGGCCGACGAATTGCAGCCCGTCAAACCCCTCCCACCTGTCAACCGGAACTTCGGAGGGCATTGCTTGATGAGTGGTGTAATATTCCCCAAGATCAGATTGATAATTTGATACTCAGCATGCCTAGGCGTTGTAAGGCCTGTATTGCATCGTCCGGGAGACATACTCCATATTAACCATCATACTAACCATGTTATACTGTTTTTTGTAAATAGGTTCTTTTTTGAAATTTGCTCCAGGGAGTAAAAATCGCAATTTTTATTAATTATGTCAAACATATAGCATCTTTTTTGCTTTTTAACTTTTGTGTAATAAATAGACTTTAAAAATAAGTGAAATTTGTTTTGCTTCTGTCTCTTTCTTTGCCTGAACTTCATTATCCTTAATTTATGGACATGAGTGTAATTAAACGGAGAAGGATAAAATATTTAATTTATCACACCAAAGATCCGAAGCCCTGTCCTCGTTGAAATGAAGAAGTCTCTCACGTTGTCTCCCTCCAAAACACTTGAAAGATGAGTGCGATAAAATCCATTTGAAGAAAGTATCTTCGACATCGAGTTTCATTGGAGTTTTTCATGTAATTGAATTGAGTTGATGGGGCGAAATGGAGAAGTCCTTATTTGAATTTAAGGCTAATCTTGATTTATGAAGAGCACCATGAAGTTCCTGAATTTCAATTAACGCTAGACCATATTTATATATATATATATATATATATATATATATTCAAACAAAAAGTAATACATTATAGTGTTTCTATGGATGTGTTAATGTCTTTTAGAATTAGTCATATTTCTTTTTGATACACTCATATTGTTTTCATCATTTTCCATAGTTTTTCACCTTTTCTGGTTAATCATACTTAAAATATGCATTTATTGTAGAATCATAATAAATTAAATATAATAAACACTTTTTATTATAAAAAAAGTTTTAAATTTTAAATCTAGCCAGTAAATTAAATTAGTCAGCTTTAAATTTAGCCAATTAAATAAATTACGCGGTTTTAAATTCAGCCAATTTAACTGCACATTAGAATCAGAATTACATAATTACATTCGATTCATTGCCAGAGCTTTCAAGATCACTACAAGACACTACTGGTTACACTGTTGTATATATATTATATATATATATAATTGGAAGTTTTTATGTACGATATTAATTAATAATTATTATTAGTTATAATTTAACTTAAAAACTGCCATGCTTACTGCTCTAATTTTGTTTCTTTGAAATTATTCTTTAACTATAAGGTTAAAGTATAACTTGTTTAGCCAAAAAATTGCAAATATATTTTAATTGGATATTTTTAATTAGACAAAAACAATTTTCAGTCTGAAGTCATCTGATGCCTTATTTTAAAATTTGTATTTAATTGCTTAAAAGTCATTTAATTAATAAGTTAATGTTTCAAATATTCAATTTGCATCCTTTTTTTTAATATATTTTTTGTTTTTTCAAATATTTAATTATATAGGTGTATTTATATTTTACTTTCTAATTTTTTATTTATAATTATTCAATACTCTATACTTGTTATAACAATACTCTATACTTAATAATTTGACAAACCACATTTCTTAATTTTGTATTTTCGATTCGATCGTATTTTTCTTTTTTCCACTGACAAAATGCACCAAAATTAATATCGTATTTGTCTAAATCTTAAAAAAAGAAAAGAAAAAAAAAGCATATAATTTTTTTTTATTAGATTGCTGGTTAAAAGTAAGAAATTAATACGAACTGCGAAAAATAAATTGTATTATGAATTTAAGATGATGGGCATATTCATGAATACTTTAATTCGATGATAGAGAAATAAAAATATTTGAATTTTGATTCATTTACAAGTTCTTTTCTTTTCATTTCCACGCTTTTTTTAACAAAGCCAGGTCATATTTCATCGTGGAAATCAATCGATGCGTCGACAAGTCAGCTAATTTGAAAAGATGAATTAGTTTCGGGTCAGTAAGGTAAAAAGTTGTTTTTTTATTAGGAAACTAGCTAGCATCAAGTATTTCCCTTCTTCAATAAACAACTCTTAGATTGTAATTTGTTAGGCCATTGAAGTAGGAAGTCGTTCTCTTACATAGACTTTTACATAGCTTTTTCAGTTGATTTTATAAGTATTTCCTACTTCATTGCTCTAACAATGCTTCTATATAAATATATGGATATATATTTATATCCGTATTATAAAAATACGATATGCAAAAACTCTCTATTAATAATCAATAATATGTAGCTTCACATACATCTTTTCGGTACTGAAAGACATCGAGTAATTTGTTTATATAAACGCCTGACACGTGGCACAGTGGCAACATGCGCAGCTTACGTGCAATATGACTCAAATTTGAATCGAATCCTCAGGTTTGTTACAGACACTGCTTTTCTTTTCTGAAAGACTCGATGGCTACCGAGAACCGATGGATACTGCGACGACATACTGTAAAACATCTCGCATCGATACTCAGATTGCCAATTTTACATCTGGGAGGCAATGTCTTCCCCTCATATATCAGTAGAAGGAGGCTCACCCTGACAAATTCCTTAATAAGGGAGGTGCAAGCAAAATAAGTGCTTCTTTTTACTTCCAAATGGAAGTAAATACCATCATAAAGTGAACACAGGCCTGGTAGCCTCGAACTTTATCCAACGAGCTCATAGCAATTAAAGAGGCTGTTGCTTTATATCTAAATGACTCAGGACTAAATGACTATCTCAGGCCTCACTGACGGGTGAGTGATATTTTCTGACTGCAAGTCAGCTCTGGAAGCAATTAAAAATGGAGATACTAGCATATCTTCTGCGATAAATGTTCTGCTCGAAACACTACACTGTAGAGGTAAATCTTGTCATCTTCAATGGATTCCTGCACACGTCAACATTGAGAGCAACGAATGCGCTGACTCTTTAGCCAAAGAAGCCAAGTACAATGACCATACCAGGACTACCATCACTCTTGCAGATGCTAACGCAGTTGCCAAAAGCCGACCAATTCCTCATAACTTTAAGAAGCCACTCATCACGGACTTCAACTGCCCTAGGAAGCTGACATCAGTTATTAGCAGACTCAGAAATAACCATTACAGAGGGATAAAGATTCTCGCAGACAAGACCAGGGAATACATCCCCTGCAGGAATTGCCCCAACGCTTTCCTAACAACTAAGCACATTCTAGAGTGCCCAGCACTCATTCCCCATGTTTTGCAATGGAGTATGGTGCCAATCGAGGCTAACTTACGAGAAGTCCTGTATAGTGAAGCGGTGCCATTACCAGCGGCCGCTATCGTGAAGACTTTTTACTTGATCTAACTTTGATAATTATATTTTAAATCCATGGACATGATAACAACAACAACAACAGGAGGCTCACCGATATTCAACAGAAAAAGTATCTGCAGAACAACATGAAATTAGGATCGAATGGCTTTTGCCAGATGAACGATACTACTGGCAAACTTGTACTAATTATAAAATGTGAGTGTTATGAAATTAAATATTTTTATTAGTAAAAAAAGTTACAAGATTTACATTATCTGGATTGGTGTAGATTTAGATAGTGTCCTATATTTTATCCCTGGCTTCAAATTACGTTTTCTTATTATGATTTGCAAATACGAGAGTTATTTCCCTAAAAGTCCAACATTGTACCATTGTACCATGGAATAAATGTTGTTTAGCGGACATCCATTGATGTACACTCAATATAAAGATGAATCTGTTGTATTAGCGAATTGTTTGTCAATTGGCGACATAGATAAGCAAAATCAAATTTGAAATTGAAATTTATAATCGATACTAGGAATCTAAATTTAACTACAATGTTCTCCATACATATGTATAGAAAAAAAATATAAATATAAATTAAAAAAAAAACTCTTATTTTATTTTTTTATTTACTTTTGTATGAAACTTAAGAACTATCACATTTAGAAAACTATTTTTTCCCTTTGGATTTATTATCATTTTAGCTGGTGAACCACAATATTTTACGAAAATATTTTTAGTGGTTATTTTTAAACTCGTCGGGTGCCATCTGGTGGAATGATGAGAATTAGCGTTGACAACATATGGCGTAATAGCAAATCTAGTCTCAGTTTTGATGCTTAAGTGCCATTAGACTCAAATATTAGTTCTAAGAGATTGTTTCTCGTCCTTGAAAATTTTGTCATTCAAGACTTTAGTGTTAATATGTAAGTATTATTCGTATTTATATTAAAATATTTCCTTCATTTTTTATTTTTACAGTTTCTTAAGTCATTTTTTTTTCAATATGTAATATAAACAAATGAAAAACTCAAGTTAAAGTCTGGTATTAAAAAGTTAACCTGCTACATTTAATAGGACAACTGAATTTTGGCTTGTCGCTCTACGGTCATTTTGTGCACACTTTAGGTTAATTGGATCAAAACATACAGTTTAACGTGGATACTGAATTACTAAGAAACCTCCATGCCACCGTTTACTAATATAAAAAATAAATAATTTCACGGCATGTTTTCTGGTTATGTAACACTTTAATAAATTATAAAAGATATTATTAAAATGTTCTCCTATGTTAAAATGTACCCGAATCCTAATTTCAAGATTTGTACAATAAAAAAGAATAATAATTATCACATTTAAAAAAAAAGTACGTGAATACTCGGAAAATTATTTTAATTGAAAGTATAATATTTAAACCTCTTATAGATAACAAGTATACATTTTTAAATATATACTTGTTGTGTCTTTTATATATTTTAATATATAAAAGACACAACATAAAAGATAACAGAAAGTACCTGTTATCTTTTATGTTGTGTCTTTTACTAAATAAAGAAAAAATAAAATATTTCCACATAATCATAGCCAACGTGCGCAACTTCTTAAATAATTAAATAAGTGAAATAATTTATCTAAAAATTTTAGATGCCTGAAACTTTTATTGCTTTCTACGAATTTTTCAAAAGCACTTACTGGAATTTAACCAGATTTGTTTCTGCTCCGGTAAATACTCATTAATCTTGTCTAAACTGATATCAAACCGGGATGAAATAAAGTTTATCAGAAAAACCAACATTTATTTTCAACTGAGATTTATGCTCATTGAGTTTAGGAACTCTCTCAGGCGAAACTGGAAAGAGATTAGAAATTTCTTCTAAGTACTGGTGTAAAAAAAATAATCCTAGGAATTCCTGAAGTATAGCAGTACCTGCCACGGAACTAAAAGGATGATATTGGAACGTTGAAGGGAAGATTAAAAATTCGAACGTCGTTACTTCTCCGGCGGCTAATTCTCTGATTAGTGCTCATTCCAACAATTTAATGATCTCGCCATCTTTCCTTGAAAACGATGAAACACATTACGATTTCTTCTGCTGAAAATCGATAGGTGTGCTATTTCTAGATCTCCTTCAAAAAGAATCCTGAGAAATACCAAGAACACGTTCCAAGATGCTTGAAAAGAAAGAATTTAAAATTTGGTAAAATAAATAAAACACTTTGAAGCCTTATGCAAACTTACAATTTGACAAATAATAAAATCTAATAATTCTAAATCAGCATTTAACAAACTTTTTTTTTCCTTCGAAAACAGTTCCATTGAAATTGAGTAATACTTTTCTTTTCTCCACAGAAGAAATAAGACTAATATTAATCTTACTTTTAAAAAAATAAAAGTATTTATATTTATCATAGACACTTTCCTTTGAGTTTTCTACCAATGATACAATATATTTGTAGATTATTCAAGTTTAGCCACACTGCATCGTGAGAAACCTGTTGTATATTCATCAGATGGTAAAATAAGAAATATTTTCCCAGAAGTACTTGGGTTTTGGTACCTTCAGGTTCGAATCCTGGCGGTGGCATGGATGTTTGTTGGTGGTTCGGTATCCACGTTAAGCTGTAAGTTCCGATATAATTAGCCTAAAGTGTGCACAAAACGACCATAGAGCGAAAAACTAAAACCAAAAGTCTTATTAAGTGTAGCAAGTATCTCAATCTTAGTTAGTACTAAGATTGAGATACTTAGCTTTTTAATGCCAGACATTAACTTGAGCATTTTCACTTGTTTTTAAGACAGATTTATAATTTATTCATAGTTATCCAGGTTACATAGCAGGTTCCCCTACACCTTTAACCCCCAAAACTAGATAAATGCTGTGATGAAAATTTTTTTTAACAAAATCCTTTTCCACTTGAAAAATTCGAGTCGAAGTCTTCAGAAACGAGACGACTCAGTGGATATAGAAAAAAGTTGCAATGAATCTGACATGAGTAGTCAAGTTGCCTGGTGGGAGTTTTTCCGTATTTTCTTTCGTACGACAAGTAAATGTGAGGCAGTTAATCCCTCAAGGTTCACCTACTGTTAATGTTCTATATTATATATATATATATATATACATATATATATATATATATTAAAATTAGCCTTTAGACCAGGTAGGGACCTACATAGCCCTAGGAACGGGCATGAGATGTGGAAAAAAGAAAAAGGAAAATTTTTTTTAATAAAAACATACCTTCTTTTGTTGCATTTATGAGAATAACTCAAAAGTAAAGAAAAATCTGCAAAATTGTCGAAAGTGAATGACTTATAGTTCATAAACTTGGCACATATAAATTTGGCATTCTAAAGCGAATATTTCTCTATCATAATATGCAGGGTGATTATAAATAAAGTCCCACTTTCAAAATGCTGTAAAAAAAGAACCACTCGTCACAATTAGTTCACATTTGAACTGAAGATACTTGAAGAAGGGAGAAATGGTACGGACAGATAACAGATTGTTTAAAAATACAGATTTAATTAAATTTGTTGAACTCATATCCTTTACCTTTCAAACAAGATAGACAACCCTTTCATTCTTATTGACCCATAGGCCTGGAATGTTCTAAAAAGATTTATGCTTATATATATTTAATTGAACTTGAACTTCCAATACTTAAAATTATTTGTTATATGTTACTGAAAATTCTGAGAAAAAAAGATTTCAAATGCTTATTGTGGAAAAAAAAGTCATTGAAAATATTTTGCACTAATATTCTTTTTCGTTGACGTAACAGCCCTATCGTTGGTTAAGTCCGTCTGATTAACACTAATATTAACTGGTATATATTTGCTACAATTTTCTCTTTTCCGAAATAGATTACTGCATATTTTGGTAAATTGAAGCAAAAAGTCCACCAAAGTTAATACACTAACGTGCTGTCATTCATTACATAGCCATGGTAAAATACCTAAAAACCAATAAAATAGCTCTTAGTGATTTTATATATCAGCATGAAGAATAATTGCTAAAAGTAGAAAATCTTCATTGTTCGTAACAAAAGGCTATATATTTATATATAAAAAAATAAAATGAACATTCCATAAATTTAGAAGTTCTTTTTTTTTCAAAGGTTATTAAACCGGTAAAGTAAGTAAAGGCTGTTTAAACGTTCAGATAACTTATGAATATAATTTTATTTTTTTTCAATTATAAAAAAATCTTAAAATTAAAAAAAAGAATATTTTTGTTCATACTATAGAGTTTAAAACTTAAAAACTTGTTAACATCAAGAAACAAAGAGAATAAAGGACATGATTATATAGTTTAGAACCTTTTTATTTAAAAATGTTTATGTTAGAAAACTATTATTGTGTAAACTTTAAGTTGTGAACATTAAAAGTTTTACTATAAAAGAAAACTTTAACATTAAAGAAATAATATTTTTGTTAACAGTAAAAATTATGGAAGAAATATTAACACGACAAATTATAAAAAACAAATTCACTTCAAATATTTCATAGAAATTTCTGGAAAATTCATAATTAAATATTTTAGAATCATTTCTTTTTCATTGCGAAGTTATCACGCTTAAAATATTTAATCAAAATGGAATATTTAATCGAAATTTAAATTATTTAAAACGAAAAAATTTAAATTTTTTACGAAATTAAAATTTTTAAAATATTTAATCGAATGTTTTAAGGAATATGTTAGAATTTAATTGTGTTGAAAATGTCCTGAATTTTTTAAGATTCATCCAACTATATATTTAATTGAACTTCTAATAGTTCATGAAAATAAAATTGTGCGTTAGACGTTATTATTTCAAAAGCTTATTTTGAAAAAAAATTAATGAAAATATTTTGTAATAATATTCATTGGTAGGTAATTAGTTACGTAAAGTTTTTCAGAAATAAGTTATTACATTCAGAAAAATATTTTGATAAATTGAAGCAAAAAGTTTTGCATATTAATTAAAAAATCAATGAACACTGAAATAATTTTGAAAAACTATTAATTCATCAACAAATTCAGTATTTATCAATGACACAAGTGAAAGGTTTTTTGCAGAAAAAGAGAAATTAAATGCAAGGTAATACATAATGTAGTTTCATGGCTATTTCGACAACATGTTTTGAAATAACTTTCACGTTCATCAACAGACAAATTAACTTTCAATTAATAAAATGAAATGCAAATGCATATTTCTTTAAAGTTATTTCTTGCACGTAAGCAAAAATGCGTTAAAATAATTGATAAAAAATTTATTTTAATATTTTCCGTCATGTCTTTTCATTTTATTTCCAGTTGAGAAAGTATTTTTTAAAAATTTTGTGTGATTTTGTCACAATAACAACGTTCAGATTAAAATAAATAAAAAATTAAACCCTTTTTTCATAAATTTTTATGGGAGAACATGATAAATTAATGGATTTTGTCTTTTTGACAGATAAAAAAGCATCTAAAACGATGCAAAATTCTGCTACAGAAAAATAGATATAATGTTAAAATATATATATAGATTGTGATCGAAAAGATTCTTTTAATAACATATAAGACAAAAATAATTTTTTCCACTGAATATATAAAAGGAAATCAAGCAAAAAAATTCATTTCCCCATATTTTCTGTGCGAAAGAAAATTTCTGATTACAAAAGGGCGTTAAATCTCGTGTAAACGGTCATTAACGTTTCCGAAAATACTACACACGTGCTTCACATAAGGGCAAAACAGAAACGCCAAACCTCTTACCTGGATCTCTAATCCAATCATTTCAGGAAGACATCACATAAACTTCTTAAAGAAGCTTTACTGTGAATTTCAAAATCTCTTCTTCTTCTTCTCAGAACGAACTGAAAAAAGCAGCGCCAAATGAAACAAAAGGTTATTTTTATTGAAACGGTGGCAGCATTTTTGAGAAGAAAAATAAGATTTCTTTTCTGTGTTGGTTTATAGCAAAATGTTCTTTACTTTTCGTTCTTATAATCCTCTATTTATATATTTTTTTCCTCTCTCCTCATAACATTGAGGAAAAAGTTTTGTTATTTTTTAATCATTTTATTTTTCCGAAGTATTCCTGTCAAGTGTTATTTGTAGTCATAACAAATTCTATGCTAAAGCATGAAAATATTGTATGTTTTGCATTGTATAAATTATCAGTAAAATGATTCCTTTGAGATCAGTATGAAATGCAATAAAACTTTTTTTTTGTGCAGTGGATATAAATCGCACAAAAACAGAAAACAGTGTAATGTTAAGAGTTTTACTTTTTATGCATACTAATGATTTTAATAAACGTTTTTTTTTCATGCATGGCATAAAAATATCACAAAAAATTGGTTCAAGTGAAATTTAATGCTTTTTTAAAAGCTATGTATGGGAATGCTATTTATTTTAAAGATAATTTTAATGCTATGTATGGGAATGCTGTTTACTTTAATGCTATGTAAGGGAATCCTATTTATTTGAATTATATTTTTTTTTAATGTTCATTACAATGCTATTTATAGGAGTTAGTTTCAAAAGTAATGAGTACATTTAAGCGAAAGGCGTCCCTAATTAATCCTGCATTCGTTCGTTCATTTTTTTTCACCCTCCTTTTTATATTTAAGACCGAAGAAAAACTTTAAATATTTCTAAATTTATTTATGAAACGGAGAATCGGAAAAAAAGTGTCGTTTCTGGTATGAATAATGCAAGAAGAATAAATTTAATAATTAATTAATCAAGAAAATGACATTTTATCCTTCTCAAATACCATTTTGCTCAATTAAAAACGATTTCTTCTTTTATACATTATGCATTAAATACTTCATAAGCTAAATTATTCATATTTGTTAACTAACGTTTATCGATAATTTATATATAGATGTATATATTAGAGATGGGTTAGTTAATAATTATAAATTTAACTTTTGAAATTTTTAAATCCTATTATAACAATCATAAATATGTTTTAAACTTTTATTTTTGATATTTGAACATAATAAAACAAATTTTTAAAATAAAATTGTGAAAATCTTTAATTAACGTAGTCAAATTTTAAAATATTTTTACCGAAAAGGGACTTTAAATTCAGAAATTTGTGGTTGTTGCTTATCCTCCTGAAAAAAAAAATAACCAATGTATTGTCTATGTGTATCATAAACCAATGTATTGTAAACCAAGTTCAAAAGACCACGCTGCTTTAATAAATCAAAAATCAACCAGCCAAAAATTTATCAATTACAACATGTATTAATCTAAAGGCTAACCAAGTACCATTTAGAACGAATTTATAATATAACCTCACTTTATGATAGATTCTGTGTTATCATATTCCTTTTTATTAACAGGGATTATTATAGAATTCCATTTAAGTATGCAACGAACAGGGGACGAGGGGAGGATATGGTCTTTTTATAAGACTCTTGTGGTAACTATCCCGCATTTGTTTGCCATTTGTAAAATAAACCCTTAAAAAATCCCACTAGACAACTTGACTGCTGATGCAAAAGTCTTTACATGCGTTGTTATGATCGCCATAGAATCTTCTTGCATAGAATCCCCTCCCTCTCCTAAAAAATTTGAAAATATAATATAAAATTTGTTCAATTAATGTATGTATTAATCTAAAGGCTAACCAAGCATTACTCAGAAAAAATTTATAATACAACCTCATTTTATGATAGATTTCATATTATTATATTCCTTTTTTATAAAAGGGTGTGTTATAGAGTTCCATTTATGTACGCAACGCACTTAAGTCTCATATTGTCCTCTTGTAAGACTTTCAGAGGTAATTGCTCCGCATGTGCATGTCATAGGAAAAAAATAGCTTAACAATTCACAGGCAATTTGGCTGCCCATGCAAAAGCCTTTACATACGTTGTTACAATCGCCATCTAATCTCTTGGTTTCTAAAGGCATTGACAGAAACACTCGCCACCAACATATTCAAACCCGAGCCCTTCTGCAAGCTATCTATGCATGTTATCACTGCGCTACAATTTGGCTTACAATGTCTTTGTCATAACCAATTCGAGGCTCTGGGGTAATTTGGCCGTCTAGAGAGCAAGAAAGTTTGCCGAGATTCGTGAAAAGGAATTCTAGCAGGTATTTCCTATTGGAAAGTTTTTCTGTCACTACATTAGATGGAAAAAGACATGATGACAAATGTGACAACGCGTATCAACATTTTGCTGATATGCAATTATTGTGCAATTAAGGAAACAGAAATTTTATTTTCCCATTATCATATGTTTGTGATATTCATAAATGCAAAATGAGGGTCCAACGTTAAAACTCTTTGTCATAAATTAATCGTGACGTATAACGAAGTTACGGTTCTCTAATTTTGGAATCTCTATTTCAATCTTTCAATTAAATTCCTCTTTGATTTCTGCTTTACAAAAAAGGAATATAAATGTAAAAATTCAAATAAATATAATAAAATGCATATGTTAGTTGTTTTTTCGTTTAAATAAATATAGATTATTGTTTTCCCAATAGTAAACAAAATAGTGAGCTTTAAAACAGACCGATGGAACTGCATTTCCAAATGAACACAGTTCAAAGCTTCTTCATCAATTTTGAGTATACTTAAACTGTAAATTTCTATATCTCTGATTAAACAAGTTCGAAACCTGTTTTCGAAGTGGTTGTCCAAAATATTTAAATTTAAAGTCAGCTCTGGTTTCTTCAGGTTTAAAACAAAATGTGTATTATGGAGCAAAAAACTTTTCAACGAGCTTTGTAATAATACTTTAGTGGATGAGTTCACTGATTTTTTGTAAAACAATTTTCTGAAGAAATGAAGTCAAAAATTTACTTTATTTTAAAAAAACTTAATTTTTTACGCTTTAATTTTTAAATAAAAAGTGAAGTTCATTAACAATAAACTACGCTTCTATTACTACTAAAGATACTTCTTATTTATAAGCTTCAAAGAACCATTTAGTCTTCATAAAAAATTGTGATTTCAGATAATTGTCTCATGCCTTTTTTCTATTTATATCCAAAAGGCTATGGTAAATTTCTAGCCAAATACATTGCCAAGGTTCCGCCAACATTGAGGTATAATATCTTTCTTCATAGTAAAGCATATAATTTGTGTATTATTAGCAGAAAAGCCATTGTTATAATACATCAAATTAAAAATTCGATTTTTCTTATGAATGTATCAATTAATCAAAATTAAATAATTTCTTATATTGCAAGAAAATACTTTTAGAATATTAACAATGGATAGAGCAATGGAATTTATAATTACAACTATCTTGTAAAAATATGAACTATTTCTTAGAATCTTTATAACCTTAATGAATTTCTTTCAGAAAATATGGCAAAAACCTTTTATCTTTTTCCAGTAACTATCAATTCAGTTTAAAGGCATCCATTAACTAAAAGTACATCAAATCAAGTAATACTAATACTAGTGTGTCCAAAAACTAAGACCAGTTTTTAATTTAAATTTACCGGGCACACGGTATTTCAATTTTTTTTTATTTTTTAGGCTGTTGGCACTGTTCTTGACTATCTGTGGGAAATTTGACGTCATAATATTCATTAGTGTTTGTGTTACGCTTCTATTTGTGAAACGCTAAAACTGATTAAGCGATTTTTGAAATGTCTGAATTCATTGAGCAAAGAACTTGCATACAGTTTTGTTTGAGGATACGTATAGAATGTTGCAGAAGGCATTCGGTGAGCATCCTTATAGCGGAAAAAAATGTTTACAAGGGGTATGAACAGTTCAAAGCAAAGAACTCGTTGAAGACGAAGAACCCTCTGTCGACCATCCACGTCAACCGACGAAGCTCACGCCCAAACAATTAAAGATTTGGTGCTTACAAATCGTCGATTTACAATTAGGGACCTTGCTGATGATGTTGGAATTTCAAAAGGATATTTCAAACGTGTCAAATCTCGATGGGTACCGAAAACACTGAATGTGCCAGCTCACACTGCATTGATTCTTCGGGACTTTCTCGCAAAAATGAGACTCATATCGTTCCACAACCACCGTATTCACACCGTGCGACTTCCTTCACCATTCTGGGGAACACCGCTTTGAGTCGATTGAAGAGATTCAACGTTAATCACCGCGAGCTTTGAAGGCCATCCCTGCCGATAATTTTCTAGCATGCATTGAGGATTGGAAAAAAAGTTGGCATAAGTGCATTGTGTCCGGAGAGGATTACTTTGAAGGCGATGAAATAAAGTTGGAAGAATAAATAAAGAGTTTTCGAAAATAAAATAATTGTTCTTACTTTTTGGGCCAGTAGTATATCTATCTATATTGTTAGAAATGCAATCATCTTTTAAAAACATGAACTATCTCTTAGAATCTTTGATAACTTAATAAATTTCATTGAGAAAATATGACAGAAACTACTCATGTAATTTCTCAAAAACATTTAATGTAACTTTCTGTTCAGTTAAAAGACATCCATTAACTACAAGTAAATCTAATCAAGTAATACTAATGTAATATATACCAAACCCTTATCGATAAGATAGCTAGTTGTACGTGACCTATCATCTGGCTCAAGGCTAGAATACTAAAAGAGGGACATTCGGGTACAGGGAACCAAAGAGATAAAACAAAACCGAAATAGTGTCACTTTCCATTGAAAGGCGCCAAGAAAGTGAAAAGTTGACACATTGTTTGGCGAACGGATTCCAGATTCAGTGATGGCAGGATTCCGACGAATCAATGTCCCAGTCTCCACCTTTCAGACTTCACGGCACTTATCGAAACAGGGCTTGGAATTCCTATTCCCGGTATTCCTTTTCAATTTCTGACTATTTGATGTTTTTTTTTTTCTTCACTTCTTTCATGACGTGGATTGGATAAGTTTTGGAAAGATATTTTTTAAGATAAAAAAAATGACGCTTTGATCTTTTTTTTAAAAATACTTATTTTTCTTTATTTGAGTCGTAGAATATTCCAATAGTATTTAGAAGTTTTACAAAAATTTAAAGAGTAATAAAAAATAAAGTAGCAATAAAAACTTTTACCACCAAAATGTTAAAGAAATTTATACATAAATATCAATGCTAAGGCATATATTTTATTCCAAAAGAAAAGAAAGGAACATTTAAATGATATGAAAAAATTTTATGTAGAAGGTTTTTGCTTTAACATATGGATATAACTGCAAAACAAATCAAAAATATTCTTGTTCACTCATTTCAAAGGATTATTTTTAACACAATATAAAAGTGGTGAAAAATATGTATCGTATAATTTAGAGTAATTGTCTTCATTTACAATATGCAATTTTATATTTGATTTTAGGAAATTAATTGAAATATCACAGCAAAAGCCATTTTAAATAACCACTTATTACAAGGAACAGCTATTTATTACTGAATATTTCTCCACTTTCACGTATTATAAAATAAATAGCGTAAAGTAAACGTAAAATTCCCAAGTAAGCATCTCCTCATCCATCTTTTGGTTACTGAAAGACGTCGAGTAATATTTTTATAAAACGTCAGACTTTGATACAGTAGTAACGTAAGCAGCTAACATTCAGTATGCACATATTTAAATCGAATCCTCAGGTTTGTTAAAGACAGTTCTTTCTGAAATGAAGAGACTCGATGGCCACTGTGACGATATTTGTAAAGCATCTAGCATCGATACTCATATTACAAATTTTTTTTCATGCACTGTACAAATGCGACACATTTACTCCTAATATACACCTAATATACAAAGTCGGCTCCACATAATCCAACGACAAATTGTTCGTGACGTACATCAGTGGAAGAAGGCTCACCGATTTTCAACAGAAAAAAATGCCTGCAGAACAGCATGGAATCAGGATCGAATGGCTATTATTAGATGAACGATACCACTAACAAACTCGTACTAATTAGAAAATGTTAGTGTTATGAAATAAAATATTTTTATTAGTAAAAATATCTAGATTGGTGTTAAGTCGTAGAAAAAAGTACACGATTTACAAATTTTTAAACAAAAATTATTTAGATATTGTCCTATATACATAGTCCAGTCACATTAATGTGACTACCACCTACTTTCGACGTCAACGTGAAATAACCCATCATAAAAGGCAGGCGGCAGCACATTGCAGTGGAGTGCATATAAAGAATTCCACTTAATACCACTTAAATACCACTTAATACCACACTCCACTTGAAGCCAGAATGAGCAAGAGTGTATATTTTGGCTTTTTACAGGTGGTCACATTAATGTGACTGGACTGTGTATTATCAATGACTTCAAAATTCCTTTTTTTATTGTGATTTGCAAATACGAGAGAGATTTCTCTGAATGTCCACCTGGTAACCATTGTACCTCAGTATTCTAAAGTGGATGTTGTTTAGCTAACATCCACTGCGCTACACTCAGGATAAAGAGGAATCTGTTGCAAATTCTGCTGTGTTAGAGAACTGACTGTCAAATGGCGACATAAATAAGCCAATTCAAATTTATGATCAATAATTCAAAATAAGAACCTAAATTTAACTACAATGCTCTCTATACATAAAACAAAAGATTTTTTCAACTGCTTTACATGTAATTTAAGAACTATCACATTCAAAAAACTTTTTTTCCTCTAAACTTATTATCATTTTAGCCGCTGAACAACTAAGTTTTATTGGTAATTTTTAAATTAAATAAAACCTTTATTTTTGTATTGTTAAATACTTCGCGCCTGGCACTATCTGGTGGAGTGGTGACGTCATATGGCCTAATAGCAAATTTAGGCTCAATATTGATATTTAAATGTAATAAAAATATTAAATGCTATAATTCTAGTAGACTATTTCTCTTTTTTTGAAAAACAAAATCATGACTTTAATAACATTATGCCAGCATATTTTAATTAAAATTTTATCATCGTTTCTTTTTTTTTTTTACAGTTTCTTATGCCATTTTTTTTCCATACTTAAGTTTACTTCGAGAAAAATTAGATAATTTCACTGAATATTTGCTTAATAAAATAATATGTATGTTTAATATAATATTTTAATCAAATATAAAAGATAAAATGAAAATGTTCACCTGCATTAAAATGCACTCAATGTACCTCCTAATTAGTAAAATGTACGCAATTATTACTGGCCAAAATACAAATTATACAAAATATAAGGCTTCAGAATATTTTATTTAATTTATCACTTTTAAATTCTTTCTTTTAAGGTATCTTGGAACACGTACTTAGTATTTCTCAGGATTCTTTTTTGAAGAAGATCTAAAAATAGCACACAGCGTCTTTATCAATTCTCAGCATAAAGAAAATCTAAATCCAAATTTCAAGTCCTAATTTCAAGCATTGTAAAATGAAAGAGAATAACAACTATCGCATTTAAAAATATCGCAGTACTTGAGTATTAAAAATCCTTTTAATTGTAAGGATAATATTTAAACCTCTTACAAATAACAAGTATAAATTTTAAATAGATGCTTTCGGTTATCTTTTATGTTATGTTTATTATTGAATAAAACAAAAATAAAATATTTCCGCATAA
Organism: Caerostris darwini; assembly: GCA_021605075.1. Lineage (NCBI taxonomy): Eukaryota > Metazoa > Arthropoda > Arachnida > Araneae > Araneidae > Caerostris > Caerostris darwini. Next base: position 6,566 of record BPLQ01012705.1, on the reverse strand, counting down.
TCATAGCCAGCCTGCGCAACTTCTTAAATAATTAAATAAATGGAATGATTTATCTAAAAATTTTAGAGGCCTGAAAATTATATAAGTATGTTCTACGAATTTTTCGAAAGCACTTACTGGAATTTAACCGGATTTGTTTCTGCTCCGGTAAATAATGATTAATCTTGTCTAAACTGATATCAAACCGGGATGAAATAAAGTTTATCAGAAAAACCAACATTTATTTTCAACTGAGATTTACGCTCATTGAGTTCAGGAACTCTCTCAGGCGAAACTGGAAAGAGATTAGAAATTTCTTCTAAGTACTAAGGTAAAAAAAAATAATCCTAGGAATTCCTGGAGTACAGTAGTACCTGCCATGGAACTAAACGGATGAGATTGGAACGTTGAAGGGAAGATTAAAAATTCGACCTTCGTTACTTCGCCGGCGGCTAATTCTCTGATTAGTGCTCATTCCAACCATTTAGTGATCTCGCCATTTTTCCTTGAAAACGATGAAACAGATTACGATTTCTTTTGCTAAATCGATAGGTGTGCTATTTCTAGATCTTCTTCAAAAAGAATCCTGTGAAATAACAAGTACATGTTCCAAGATGCTTGAAAAGAAAGAATTTAAAATGTGATAAAGTAAATAAAACACTTTGAAGCCTTATGCAAACTTACAATTTGACAAATAATAAAATCTTATATTTCTATATCAGCATTTAACAAACTTTTTTTTTCCTTTCTAAAATTGTTCCATTGAAATTGAGTAATACTTTTTTTCTCTCCACAGAAGAAATAAGACTACTATTAATCTTACTTTTAGAAAAATAAAAGTATTTATATTTATCACAGACACTTTCCTTTGAGTTCTTTTACCAATGATACAGTACATTTGTAGATTATTCAACTTTAGCCACACTGCATCGTGAGAAATCTGCTGTATATTCATCAGATGGCAATATAAGAATTTTAGATGCCGGAAACTTATATAACTACGTTCTACGTATTTTTCGAAAGCATTTACTGGAATTGAACCGGATTTGTTTCTGCTCCGGTAAATAATGATTAATTCTCCGGTAAATAATGATTCTCCGGAAAATAATGATGATTAATTCTTGGCTTTTGGTACCACAGGCTTCAGGTTCGAATCCTGGCGGTGGCATGGATGTTTGTGAGTGGTTCGATATCCACGTTAAACTGTAGGTTCCGATCTAATTAGCCTAAAGTGTGCACAAAATGACCATAGAGCGAAAAACTAAAACCCAGAAGTCTTATTAAGTGGGCAGGTATCTCACATTTTAAAAAGCTACATCAATACTTAGCTTTTTAATGCCAGGCATTAACTATAGCTTTTTCACTTGTTTTTAAGACAAATTTGCAATATATTCATAGTTATCCAGGTTACATAGCAGGTTCCCCTACACCTTTAACCCCCAAAACTAGATAAATGCAGTGATGAAAAATTTTTTAAACTCTTTAAGAACAAAATCCTTTTCCATTTGAAAAACTCGAGTCGAAGTCTTTAGAAACAAGGCGACTCGGTGGATATAGAAAAATGTTAGCAAAGAATCTGACATGAATAGTCAAGTTGCCTGGTGGGAATTTTTCCGTACTTTCTCTCATACGAGAAGATATGCGAGGCAGTTAATCCCTCAAGGTTCACCTACTGTTAATGATCTACATTATACATATATATATATATATATATATATATATATATATATATATATATATATATATATATATATATATATATATATAAAAAATATATTAAAATTAGCCTTTATACCTGGTAGGGACCTACATAGCCCTAGGAACAGGCATGAGATGTGGAAAAAAAAAAAAAGGAAAATTTTTTTTAATAAAAACATGCCTTCTTTTGTTGCATTTATGAGAATAACTCAAAAGTAATGAAAAATCTGCAAAATTGTCGAAAGTGAATGACTTATAGTTATAAAAATTTGTCATTCTAAAGCGAATATTTCTCTATCATAATATGCAGTGTGATTATAAATAAAGTCCCACTTTTAAAATGCTGTAAAAAAAGAACCACTCGTCACAATTAGTTCACATTTGAACTGAAGATACTTGAAGAAGGGAGAAACGGTACGGCATCAAAAAAATGCTCCACCGATTTTTCCCATCCAATTTGGTATGACCTTGCCGTGGTGTATGGGTTTTCTATTAACAGTGTCACAACTGTTGAATGAATTGGAAGTCATTTTTTCCATAATAAAAAAGAAGCAATCAAGCACATTGGACACTACAGTTGGTTTAATATGCAACTTATGCCAAATATGCTATAATTTCGATTCAAAAATCACCGGCAACCGTATTCACTTTCTTTATACAGCTTACAGCACTATCTTTTAATATACTTTGGAACTCTTTCTGATGCCGTACTGTTTCCCTTTCTTTAAGTACCTTCAGTTCAAATTTGAACTCATTGTCAAGAGTGGTTCTTTTTTTTTACAGCATTTTGAAAGTGGGACTTTAATTGTAATCAGCCTGTATGTATATATATATAAGCAATCTGTTAGTAAGTATACTAAAAGATTGTATAAAAATACAGATTTAAATAAATTTGTTGAACTCATATCCTTTACCTTTCAAATAAGATTGACAACCCTTTCAGTCTTATTGACCCATAGGCCTGGAATGTTCTAAAAAGTCCTAAATTCTTAAAGATTTATGCTTATATATATTAAATTGAGCTTGAAGTTCCAATACTTAAAATTGTTTGTTATGTGTTACTGAAAATTCTGAGAAAAAAAGATTACAAATGCTTATTGTGGAAAAAAAGTCCTTGAAAATATTTTGCACTAATGGCGTTGACGCAACAGCCCTATCGTTGGTTAAGTCCGTCTGATTAACACTAATATTAACTAGTATATATTTGCTACAATTTTCACTTTTCCGAAATAGATTACTGCATATTTTGATAAATTGAAGCAAAAAGTACACCAAAGTTAACACACTAACGTGCTGTCATTCATTACATAGTCATGGTAAAATAGCTAAAAAACCAATATAATAGCTCTTAGTGATTTTATATATCAGCATGAAGAACAATTGCTAAAAGTAGAAAAACCTCATTGTTCGTAACAAAAGGCTATATATTTATATATAAAAAAATAAAATGAACATTCCATAAATTTAGAAGTTCTTTTTCAAAGGTTATTAAACCGGTAAAGTAAGTAAAGGCTGTTTAAACGTTCAGATAACTTAAGAATATAATTTTATTTTTTTTTTCAATTATAAAAAAATCTAAAAATTAAGAAAAGAATACTTTTGTTCATACTATAGACTTTAAAACTTAAAAACTTGTTAACATCAAGAAACAAAGAGAATAAAGGACATGATTATATAGTTTAGAACCTTTATATTTAAAAATGTTTATGTTAGAAAACTATTATTGTGTAAACTTTAAGTTGTGAACATTAAAAGTTTTACTATCAAAGAAAACTTTAACAATAAAGAAATAATATTTTTGTTAACGGTAAAAGTTATGGAAGAAATATAAACACGACAAATTATAAAAAAAAAATTCACTTCAAATATTTTACAGAAATTTCTGGAAAATTCATAATTACATATTTTAGAATCATTTCTTTTTCATTGCAAAGTTATCACGCTTAAAATATTTAATCAAAATGGAATATTAAATCGAAATTAAATATTAAGACATCACCAAATCCAATATTTTTCAATCACACAAGTGAAATCTTTTTGCAGAAAAAGAGAAATTAAATGCAAAGTATTACATAATGTAGTTTCATGGCTATTTCGACAATATCTTCTGAAATAACTTTCACGTTAATCAAGAGACAAAATAACTTTCAATTAATAAAATGAAACGCAAATGCATATTTCTTTAAAGTTATTTCTTGCACGTAAGCAAAAATGCGTTAAAATAATTCATACAAAATTTATTTTAATATTTTCCGTCATGTCTGTTATTTTTATTTCCAGTTGAGAAAGTATTTTTAAAACTTTTGTGTGATTTTGTCACAATAACAACGTTGAGATTAAAATAAAAAAAAATTTAAACCCTTTTTTCATAAATTTTTATGGGAGAACATGATAAATTAATGGATTTTGTCTTTTTAAAACCTTTTAACAGAGAAAAAAACATCTAAAACGATGCAAAATTCTGCTACGGAAAAATAGATATAATGTTAAAAAAATATATAGATTGTGATCGAAAAGATTCTTTTAATAGCATATGACATAAATAATTTTTTTCCACTGAATATATAAAAGGAAATCAAGCTTCAAGTGATTGAATGCTACTTATAATGCTATTTATGTGAATGCTAATTATAATGCTATTTATTGGAATACTATTTATTTGAATGCTAATTATAATGCGATTTATGGGAAAGCATGAAAATATTGTATGTTTATATTGTTTAATTTATCACTAAAATGGTTCCTTTGGCATCAGTATTAAATGCAATAAAACTTGTTTTTAAGCAGTGGATATAAATTGCACAAAAACCAGGTAGAATGCAATGTTAGAATATCATACTTTTTATTCATATTATGTTTTTAATAGACGTTTTTTCGCCATAAATGCCATAAAAATATCACAAAAAATAGGTTCAAGTGATTGAATGCTACTTATATTTATGTGAATGCTTTATAATGCTATTTATGGGAATACTATTTATTTGAATGCGTTTTTTTCGCCATAATTTATCATAAAATGGTTCCTTTGGCATCAGTATTAAATGCAAAAAACTAAGGTTCACAAAAACCAGATTGAATGCATACTTTTTATTCATATTATGCTAAATTTATCACAAAAAATAGGTTCAAGTGATTGAATGCTAATATTTATGTGAATGCTAATTATAATGCTATTTATTGGAATACTATTTATTTGAATGCTAATTATAATGCGATTTATGGGAAAGCATGAAAATATTGTATGTTTATATTGTTTAATTTATCACTAAAATGGTTCCTTTGGCATCAGTATTAAATGCAATAAAACTTGTTTTTAAGCAGTGGATATAAATTGCACAAAAACCAGGTAGAATGCAATGTTAGAATATCATACTTTTTATTCATATTATGTTTTTAATAGACGTTTTTTTCGCCATAAATGCCATAAAAATATCACAAAAATAGGTTCAAGTGATTGAATGCTACTTATAATGCTATTTATGTGAATGCTAATTATAATGCTATTTATGGGAATACTATTTATTTGAATGCTAATTATAATGCGATTTATGGGAAAGCATGAAAATATTGTATGTTTATATTGTTTAATTTATCACTAAAATGGTTCCTTTGGCATCAGTATTAAATGCAATAAAACTTGTTTTTAAGCAGTGGGTATAAATTGCACAAAAACCAGATAGAATGCAATGTTAGAATATCATACTTTTTATTCATATTATGTTTTTAATAGACGTTTTTTTCGCCATAAATGCCATAAAATATCACAAAAAATAGGTTCAAGTGATTGAATGCTACTTATAATGCTATTTATGTGAATGCTAATTATAATGCTATTTATGGGAATACTATTTATTTGAATGCTAATTATAATGCGATTTATGGGAAAGCATGAAAATATTGTATGTTTATATTGTTTAATTTATCACTAAAATGGTTTCCTTTGGCATCAGTATTAAATGCAATAAAACTTGTTTTTAAGCAGTGGATATAAATTGCACAAAAACCAGATAGAATGCAATGTTAGAATATCATACTTTTTATTCATATTATGTTTTTAATAGACGTTTTTTTCGCCATAAATGCCATAAAAATATCACAAAAAATAGGTTCAAGTGATTGAATGCTACTTATAATGCTATTTATGTGAATGCTAATTATAATGCTATTTATGGAATACTATTTATTTGAATGCTAATTATAATGCGATTTATGGGAAAGCATGAAAATATTGTATGTTTATATTGTTTAATTTATCACTAAAATGGTTCCTTTGGCATCAGTATTAAATGCAATAAAACTTGTTTTTAAGCAGTGGATATAAATTGCACAAAAACCAGGTAGAATGCAATGTTAGAATATCATACTTTTTATTCATATTATTTTTTACTTTAGACCGTAGATGTTGGTCTAATATGATCGTAGAGCGTTGTAAGGGGTTAGTGTTACTCCGCGTCCGTAACTCATATGCAAGCTGCATGCACCTCTTGGGTATTGCGAAGTAAGTAACGTCGTTGCAGCTCTTGCCTTAAGGTATCAAAGACAGCTTTCTAAGTGTTTGTCAGCTGCATTAGAAAAAAGGATTCCTATTAACATTATGGTACAGTGCAATTTATAAGTTTCAATTCGTGGATGATTGGTAATGTAAGCAAATAGCTCGAAGATGAAGGACTCTGGCTCGAATCTCTTTCAATTGCTGTTTTCAGAAACTGGAAACAAGATGCTTATTGTAGTAATCTCTCGCCATACCATATCTAAGTTTCATGGTAGGAGTATTATCCTATATGGAAGCGTTTACACTAATCTTTGAAACCACAAAGCAATGTTCCCCTGTGTCCATGGCTTGCCAGTTCGTGGTATAATGAGAGGACCACCGACGTCCACGAGCAAAA